>BRDA01087622.1:0-12202 GCA_036984385.1 Crenuchus spilurus
GACATGCGTGCAGAACCTGAATGTTTAACATTCAGTACTTTGTCAAGTGAATACATTTTGGGGAATGCTTTAAAATATGGTTAATTAGTAGGGTTGTCAAAGGGAAAAAATCCCCAAGCCTCGAATTACACTAAGGATCAACGAGGAACAAGCTAAAAGCTAAAGTAACATTGAGTTTTTATTTAATTAAAATAGAACGGACTATTGTTCATCTTCATAGTTTATTCAGTAACATCATCTGTGAATGTTGACAGTGTTCAGATATTGCCCTAAAAGAAGGGCCAGATCCAAGGGGTGGGGTAGGTTGGCTATGGCTAGTCCTGAAATTCTGACCACTACACAGTAAATCTTCCAGTGTTAAATCAACACTATTAGAGTTAAATTAACACTGAGGGTGTCAAAATGTAACACTCTCAGTGTTAATTTAACTCTAATAGTGTTGATTTAACACTGGCATAATTACTGTGTATGTTGTTAATTTCTAACTCTCCGGAGTCGATGCTGCTGCCAGCAGAGTAAAACTGAAATTACGCAAATATATTAATGTAACTCTGCAAGACTTTTAAAATAGGTTGATTCAAAATATTAGACTCTTGTGAGAGAAGCATAAATAAGCAAAGACACATTTTTCTGTGTGAGTCAGAACACAACACTTTTTTTCCCACTCATGCAATCTGCCATTCATATAACAACATGGCAATGTTGTACATGCCACTGAAGGATTAGCATCTGAGAAATGTGTGAAAACACTCCTTTGGTCTCTATTAACAAAAAGTGCTCACCTGAACAAAGATCTCTCACCTTAGTGTTCCCACCTATCTTAGGAATATTCACCATAGTGAAACTCAGTAAAACACAGTGTCAACTCATATATGTTAAGCTTTAGAAATAAAACCACATACAATTTTTAAAATATATTATAAAAAATGTGTAGCCAACACCTATGTTTACAAAGTTAAGCACTCAAAAGCCTTGGCTAGAAATGTTCCTGTGGTGTCTCTAGAATAGAAAGCCTGGGTACTGAAACTACACACAAACCTATTTGCTCAATAAATTCAACCACAAATGCATCTCATCAATGAAATTCCAAAAAGCATAATCTGGTGTTGTCCCGAATTCTGCACCCTCACCATGAAATGCATCCCCTCTCTGGAGCAAGCACACTACTTACCAGTCTTATTTTGTTTTCTTACTTTGGTTATTGTGACCAAAGGAACTTAAATACAATCTATTCCAGTCATGAATAAAGGAAATAAACCTTTTACGGAGGTAAGATGACTGTCTGTGTGTTATCTAGCTGTTAACTTTGATTAAATTGTCAAGGTGATTCATTATATTGCCGCGTTAGCAGTGGCTAACAGATGACTGATGTTTATTATTGGCAAGCTACGTAGCAACACTGATACCATAAACAATATTCACATAAACTCTCGTATGCAAATTTTACATTTTTTATTGGCTGCTCCCAGCATAGAGCCAACATTAACATGCCCCAAAGATTATAATTGTTATTAAATTGACACTGACGGGCCGGCTCCATACACTCTAAATGAAGTCTGCTGAAAGTACTGACCTTACACAACACATACAGGAATATTTTTAATGTATTGTGAATTACTGCAATTTTCATAAGTCAAATACACAACAGTGTTAGAAAATGATATTTAAACAAAATAAATGCAAACAAAATTATTGATTGTCATACACTGCTCCACCATGACATCTGGTGAGGCTGGGCCCCACCTGCCCATGATGTTTAGAGTGTTTTTTTCACAATATCAGCACATCTGAAAATAGGTTTTTGGAAAGTCTACATTTAAAGCAGATTGAATCAAAATATAGATTTATGACACTCTTACTTTTTTGACACTGCTGTTACTGAATTTGTGCTGAACAAAAGCCTGTGTAACACTTTGGGAAAAAATCGTTTTAGATGGGTGTAATTTGTAACATGTCAAGGCATGTCAGACTACATTAGAGTGTCTGAAATACCCTCAGACTCCAGGGGGTTTATGGCTCTTTAGCAAAGAACCAAATGAATCTCTTGAGAGTTTCAAAAGAGTTTTTCTGTGGTCATTTGGTATTTTAATGTACTGTAGGTGAAGTCCTCTTAATGTTATTGCAATGTTACTGTAAAAACATTAAACATTTAACATGTGAATCCGTTGCAAATGCCCTCTCAGTACTGCCTTCTAAGGCATCTACTTAGGCACCAACTTATCCTTACCCTTCAGGCTGCCAAATGTACTAACATAACATCTTTCCTGCAGGATTTCTTCAGCACTTCTGGTTGGTGTTGGTGGTGGGCACAGTGAGGAGGATCAAGAAAGGAAGATGTATGAGTGGAGGATGTCTCAAACTTGGGTAAGCTGAAGTTAACAGTACCTGTGTCTGAAACTTAAAGGTAGCTGCCTTGATCCCTTGTTGCCTACATACGTGCCTGAGAAGGCAGCACTGAGATAAAGGCATTTGTAACAGACTCACGTTTAAAACACATTCAGTAGACATCAATACTCTGCCAAAACACAGACAGCTTGCTGTTAGCTCTTCAAAAACTGACCAAACACTTTTAAAATGCAGCCTTTTATGTAAACATTAGATTTGGGACACAGAATGTAGCAGAGTTGGCAGAATTTCTTACCTTTCAGACACAATGGTGATTACTAGCATTAGGGTAAGCTACTGCACAGCTACACATTAAGATAAAATTGAAGAACAAAACGTGTTAGTGGTTAGTAAACCTATGTTTATAAAATTACAATAAGCTAAATTTGATTAATTCTGAATATCAACAATCAATCAATCAAAGTGTATTTACATAGTGCTTTTTTACAACTGACCTTGTCTCAAAGCAGCTTTACATAATTAGCATCAGACAATTTTAATCAAAACCCAAAACTGTTGTGAACAAGCCAAAGGCAACAGTGGCAAGGAAAAACTCCCTCGAGGCTGAAGGAAGAAACCTTGGGAGGAACCAATACTAGCAAAGGGAAATTTACATCATCAGTTACGTCTGACATTGTGCTGTAGTGTAAAACAATAATGATATTAATAATAGCAGTGGTGGACAAAGTACTCAACAAATAAAAGTTGCTCAGTCAAAAGTTTACTCAAGTTAAAGTACTGAAGTATTTACTTTTGAAAATATTTAAGAATTCAAAAGTACATGCATTTAAAAATACTGAAATACTCAAAAGTATAAATTACATTTTATAATATCAGTACATTGCTGTACTGTTTTGAGTGCTTTTACAGAACCTTGTAGTTTGTTGAAACCACCTGATGATGTATTGACATGTAGAACACTCTGCAACAAAAAGTCTACACCACCTGTAAAACTTCAGTAGGGATGAGCGAGTACACCACTATCTGTATCTGTATCTGTATCTGTTCAACCATCTAAATTATTTGTATCCTTATCTGTACTTGGAGTGGGTGTGGCCTAAACCGGAATTGGGCGTGGTTTAACCAGAAGTAGGTGGGGCTTAAATCTGTACATTATTTTAAGTCTGAAATTGATATGGATTAATCAGAAGTTACTATATGTATTGTTTATATGTCAGGCTTGTTCACTGTATTCTTCTCAAAAGCACCGCGTTCAGTACGAGCAAAGTTTTCCAAATGACTTTATATCACCAGCCAAACTAAGAGAAAGCAGACGGTAAAAAAAACCTGACTGGAGTGGAGGCAACGACCAACGCGACACAATTCATTTTCAGCTCTGTCTTGTCAAATGCACCGTGTACGTTACGAAACCAGTTCACCAAGTAACTTGAAATATCATACAAACTGAAATAGAGGCAAGCTGAAGAAAACCTAGGGAGTACTGAACAGAGCAGTGAGCTAGAGTGAAGCCAAGCACAGAGAGCTCAGTCACTGTGTGTGTGTCACTGTCTGTGTGTGTATGCGAGAGTAGCTCCAGAGAACTCTGGCAGTGCTGCCAGATCTAGCGATTGAAACAAACAACCAGCTCTATGAAAACAAGCCCAAAATAAGCCCAACTGGCAACCCACCACATCCTGCAAAACAGATGCCGCTTTTAAACAGTTTAAAGGTAAACATTTATTATGACATTATACATAAACAACACCAAAATTATGCTAGACACTTTTTAATATAACAATTTGGAAAAACTTAAATTATTTAATACATAATAAGTTCAAAGAAGGAACTTTTGTTGACTGTTTACTGTGAATTTGCTGTTACATATGCAAAATGCACTTCTTTTGATCAGAGATGAAAAGATTTGAAGTTATTCAAAGAATTATTTTTTTTTAACCTATGTTTGTTAGCCTAATAATAGACAAGGGTGCAGTTTTTCTCAGTATTAACATGCTGATTATCCAAGAGTTTCACTCGGAAAGAAAGTCAAGCCCAAATAAACAACTTCAAAACCAAAAACAAGCCCAAAAAAAACAAGCTGTGATTCACAAGATTTGCAAGTAACTTTAGAAAAAAACAAGCCCAAAGTCGCTTATAATAAGCGGACTTGGCAACACTGAACTCTGGTTGCAGGGTCTCTGTAGGGAAGGGCAGGTGCTCTGTGTGACTGGCCAATCACAGATCATGAAGACAGTCAGTTACCCAATGAGGATTTTCCTTCAGCACGAGCATGGATATTGATGAGTTATACTCGTATCATGCTTGTTACTCGTCAACAATGCTTTTTCCGTCTGAAACGCGTATCCGGCTCAACCCTAATGCTGAGCCAAAAGGAATAAGTAATGACAGGCTTCCTAGAAATGTAGTGGAGTCGAAAGTACAATATTTGTCTTTGAAATGTAGTGGAGTGAAAGTCATAAGTTCACCAAAAAATAAATGCTCATGTAAAAATACTCAAAAAATGCACTTAAGTACAGTACTCAAGTAAATGTACTTCGTTACTGTCCACCACGGAATAATATTGATAACTGCAACCATCTGGGGTCAAAATAAAAGTACATCAGCCTGGAAGCACCAGTCTGCTTGTTGCTAGTGGGAGTCCAATTCTACTTCAGTGTAATTGATTGTGGTGGGTCCGAGGTTGTCAGAGGTACATATAGGAGAACACTGATTGCCAGCGGTACATGGGCAGCTGATCTGGTGTGGTTCGCAGGAGAATCCACCGCAGGAGCAGGATATCATGACATCAGCTGATTTGAGCAGGACAGAGGGAGGAATCAACAGCAGTGTTGCCAACTTAGTTACTTTGTTGCAATATTTAGCGAGTATTCAGACCCAGAGCTGAATTTTTCAGTCTAGCCTTGTTTGAAGGCCTGTAAGTTACTAAAATAGGAAAAATGTGAAATTCCTCATTACTTTTACAAACATTTCTAACATTTAATTGAATTATGTTGGTAATTCTTTGAAGTATGTATTTAAAGCCATTATAAAATTATTCACCTGAAGCACTCTGTGATGACATTTTGCATGTTCGTAAAGTTTTTATAATTGTAATAAAGCTTTTATAACTGCAGATCATTATTTGTTTATAATGTATTATAATGAACTATAAGATTAATATAACATTAATTATAACAGGTATAATATATAATTAGAGCTTTATGATGCATTATTAGTGTTTATAAGTATGCTTTATTACCAAGTTATAAAGAGTTATGCTCACATTTATAATGACTTATAAATACAGGCTTCATAGAAAGTCTTACCATTATGTTTTTAATTATGTATTAATCTTGATCTGATGGTTAAACGAAGGGAAAAATAACAGGGTTATACAGATGTTGAGGTCATTTTTAAGGTGTGAGACTGTTCCAGGCCCTGTGAAGGGGGAACTGGTTATGTATTCCAGAGTGTAAAATTGAGGCCTTCACTCTTGCACAGTTTCCTGCTGTAACGCTCCAGCAAAACGTGGTTAATTAACTGATAAGTTGAATCAGGTGTCCTCAAGCAGGGAAATCACCACACTGTTCTGGACCAAACAACTGCAGTAGACAGATCTAACTGGGTTCCTACAGTGACAGACGTTCTGCATGCTGTGTAAGCTCCAGTAGGTCTTCGTAACTATATCAGTGCCTGTGGGGTCAGACTCATCTCACAGCTACTGGGACACTTGCAAAGGTTGACTGTCAGTGTGGTAGAGAGTGATAATGTAGCAGTACTGAGAGTGGCAGAGCAGCAGTTTCACAGAAAATAATTTTCTTATCTTTTAATGTCAATAAAATCCATTGAAAACTATACTTATATATACACCCACATTCTATTTTTGTTTGAGTCTTAGCAATAAAGTCTCATTTTGTGGATCTTCCACAACACACACACACACACACACACACACACACACACACACACACACACACGTGTGTGTGTATAGTGTGAACCTATTTACATATCAGCTTCATAAGTATTTGTATATATTCTATTGATGCTTTTGTGTAAAATTACACTTATTGCCAAAATATTGAGACACACAAACACAACTAAATACAAACAAGACAACAAACAGAAAAAAAAATTAAAAAGACAAACACAACTGTGATAGGGATGAAAATAACATTATTGAGTATTAATGAATCAATTGCATTTATCAACTGAAATGACAGCAATAAAAATTCTAAAAGCCGACTTTAAAATAAAATGCACAAATTGAAGTGTTTTTTGCACTGAGTTCCAGTCCTTGGCTGCAGCTGACTGAAATGAGGACAGACCAAAAACTGGATTTGTTTTTGGGACTTTCATCATGATTAGCTGGGCAGAACAAGTATTATAACTAGATGGCTGAGACTGCAACAACTGACACAGATAAGGGGGAGGACAGGATAAGAAGGGTTTTGCAGATCAGTATGTATCAATGAATAGAATAACTGCAACGATGGCCAATTTACTGAAAAATATAAAATAAAGAGAACAGTTGTTAGTTTTAACAGGAGCATTTGTAACGAAATGAAAGGCAGAATGATAGACTATATCCAGTTTGTATAAGATGCTTTTATTGGCTAATCTGTATATTACATCACCTTAAACTAGCATAGGAATAGGACAGAAAGTCATTTGAACCAAGATTAATTTAGCTGAGCAATGATCAGCTGGATGTGTCCAGAACAGCAAAAACAATGTCATTTATGTAAATGGAAAATAATGTTGGGCCTAAAATTGAGCCCTGAGGGACACCTTTTTAACTGAGAGAGTATCAGAAAGGATTTGCTCCATCTTCACACACTGAACCCTGTCTGACAGATAATTTGAAAACTATGCCAGAGAATGATCTGAAACTGCCAGGCCTATCTATTAGAATCTTATGCTTAACCATGTTAAAATCTTTAACCAAATAAAAAAAAAAACATTACAAGATATTGTTTGGTGTTCAAAACAGAAATTATATCATTAAAAATTTTAAGGGTGGCAGTAACCCATCGATAACCTTAGCATCTAGGTAGTTAATCAATTGCTTATTTACAAGTTTTTCAAACACTTTTGACATTCAAGGCAATATAGAAATCAGTCTGTAACAATTGAGATCTGTCTGATCTCCTCGCTTAAAAGGAGGATGTACTCAAGCAGCTTTCTATGCTTGTGAAAATTCAGCTGTATAAAGTGACATATTAAATCACTTAAGAAGTTTGCAGAGTACTGTCTATACTGTTTATATGCTCCTGTCTTTATATACTCATTTTTGGTGCCTTTTGTTCTTCTCACATATGTATTGTACAGAAACAATTACATTACATATGCGTTCTCTACATATTTTTACCAGTGAACATGAAGATACAAAATTGAGGAAAAACGTATGCAACCTCTTTCCATAATATGGAGTAAAAGTAGATCTGGGGTTTAACATCTGATATTAGGACTAACCATAAGGGAGTGTTAGAATAGGAAAGAGTCAAGACGACACAATCCATATGGTCAAATAACAGCCTTAAATTGAATGTCTTACAGCTGCACCTTGCAGTGTATTGCAGGTCTAATAGTTGTCTCCCTGCACTTTTCATAAACTTATCACAACAAAATCAACAAGTTGCATCTTTACGCCAACACTTCATGACATATTAATGTTCATAACTTCGCCTGATAAATGGATATATTCATATTTGCTTTTCATAAGCAGGATAAGAGTACAGTTCAGTTGTTTATTTTTAAGAAATATAAACATATGTATACAGTACCATGTCAAAAATATATAACATTGTGAAAATGTTCATTGTTCATAGATAAACTGTCACATAAAGTGACATTTCAAGCCTTTTTTGTTTTATAGTGTATTGATCAGTTTGACTTAAAGCTCATAACAATTAGAAATCCAGAATGTCAGATTATTAGACTTTCCTGTCTAGTTTGAGTAAATTATTATTCAAACACTATCAAAATAAAAAAGGCTTGACATATGTATCTGTACATGTAATGAATATAAAATATGACAGTTTTTTAAATTAAGTTATGAACACAAATGAACGTTTTGGAGGTTTTTTTAGAGATGCTCTAGTAAACAGTACTGATTTTACATTGAGATTGACAGACATACTTTACTATGAGAAGTCATGTCCAATCTATCTGAAATGGCAAGAAACACTAGTTTGCATTGTTCCAGCTCCAAAATTTCCAAATCAATACAATCTGTTATTACACTGCATTGAGTAGGCTCAGGAAATGGCATTAATATAGCAACAAGATGCTGTCAAAACCTAGAACAAGTATAGCTGAATCAATAATTCTTGTAGCTTTTATTTAATCTGCCCTGTAAATATCAATATCAATTATCTAAGGAGAAGAAACACAGAATCTGACTGTTGACTAACAAAGATAATGGTAAATATATACTTTTTTGTCTTTCTAAATGGCACTTATTTAATGTTATATTCTGGCTCTAAAGACTATATTGGAGCATTTCTACAAACACCTGCCCAACAGGGACTCATCAGAAGGATTCTGTCATGTGGAGCTTAGGCAGGAGGAGAGGATGCAGAGATGGTGTTCAAAACCAAGACTATATTATACAAAAACAAACTAAACACTATGGCTATGAAACCAAATAAAGCTGTGGCTGTGGCAAAACTATGAAGACATACACAAATTCACACACATTCAATGACTGACAAAGACTGAAACATAAGGAAGGTAATGACTGAAACAAAAGGAAGCAAACAACAAGAGGAGATAATGAGATGGCAGAGATGTGTAATGACATGATGTAACTGGGGGATGGAGACATGAACAAGACACGTGGAGGGCGTAAACAAACAGAGAGCACGTGGAGAGGATGGCACATGGAAAATGTAACAAAAGCACATGGCAAATGTAAACAAACATAACACGTGAAAAAGACGGGGCATCAACAAGGCAGAGGCAGGGGGTATGACACAATCCAGCATGTTATCTTTTAGCCTATACTATGTTTATATCATCTGTAGTCATGGACAAATGTTCATTAGCATAGATCTGGGATTATGTTCAAACACTCCTACTAAAGCTGCTGAGGAATCACCACTGCAGTTGATATATATGGTCAGAAGTAAACAGATGTGCCCTGATTATAAAGGGGCCCTAAAAAGCATTTTTAGTTTATTCTTTCCAGTTTAAATTGCTTGCTGACTTCTGTATAGAACATGTGTGACTTTGATTGGGGTGAAAATGACCAGATGGGATTTTACAAGCATATTAAAAACCCTATGACTTTGCTTTTCCCTGAAACCAGGCTTTTTGCCTTTTGAAGGTGTGGAGAGGCCATTTGCCCAAATGTGAATGAGTACTGAAACAGTACTGTTGGACACTATGTTGGTCTAAATAAAATTTGGTGGTGTGAGACAAGAATATGAAGTCCTAATGTAGGATTAGGTTCCCTTTTTCTTTTTTTTTGCAATTTGCATTTAAAGGCGGAGACTACAGTGTTTGTACTGAGCTCTCAGTATGTAACTGTGCCAAGGTAAACACACTTCTCCATTCCATAGTACCTTTAAGAGCTTTTTTATTTTTGCCAATTCAGCCTTTTGGCTGTTTCATTTCTGGAATGGACTATGCAGGTTTAAGAAATGTATTAAGAAAATGGTCCTTTTTGTTGCATTGAAAGATCCCTAAAAGCCTTATTCCAAATTGCAAAGTGATCAAAATCTGGGTTAGGATGCAAGTGATACTCACCCTTTTATCAGGTTTTTGAGTGTCCTAAATAAGTGTGACGCTGACGGTGGGGCAGAGAGGAAATGACAGGACGATGAGGTAAATACAATGGAAAGATGTAAGAACATTCACATACAGCAACTATGTTAATGAGTGACAGAAACAATACACACACATGTAAAAGTAATCAGGCAACACAAGAGGAAACAGCTGTTACCAATGATGCAACATATCTGTGGGTGGAGATATGATGAAAAACAGGAAGTGGACGAGGGTCAAGCAAGGACATGACAATAAGCTTTAATTTCCTCTCTCAGACTTTCAATTGAGAGTAAAGCTGAAACAAGCAAATTTAACATTTGGAAGTCATTCTTTCACTTTTATTTCATTTATTATTCTTATCCTTTCCGTTGGGATTTTCTTTAACCATGTTTAGGCTGAAGCTACATTTGCATGTTTCTGGAAGAACATCCCCACCGGATTGGCTTTAAAGGGACTTAAGTCATAATTGCAATGCTGGAAGTGCTTAGTCATTTAAAATTGATCATTTCTCAGTCTTCCTTCACTTTCATGTCCATTCTAAGGAGCTTAAATCCAAAGGGACTCATAATGGAATCTATAAATGTAGAAATCATGAGATCTATGGAATGTCAGAGGAAATGCTGATATTTCAAAGTTGCCCAAATTTGATTAAGGGTTGCATCACTGTGCCACATTTGTCTGGAGCTCATTCTTATTCCACTGGTTCTCCAACTGCATAAAATAACAGCTTCAGTTTGCAAGAGGATGTAAATGAATCTGGAAAGCGTGGCTGAATTATGTTTCAATACACTTCTGCTAAAAGATATTTGTTTGACAGAATGCAGAAGAAATGAGGCCTTCTGTGTGTCGAATAAACCAAATGGCTTCACCCTGCATGCTTTTATATGCAGAAGTATTTGCTTTTATTTTATTGGTTTCATATTGCATCTGAGTATATTAGATACATTTGTGTTCATCTTGAAAACCATAAATGGAAACATTTGCACAAAAATAAACTGGTTGCATGGCACTGCAGTTATCATTGTCTGTATCTGTTAAGAGCTGTAAATACAGTACCAGCCAAATGTTTGGACACACCTTCTGGACATTCAGTGGTTTTTCATGATTTAAAAATGTTCTGCATTGTAGATTAATACTAAAGTCATTCAAATTATGAATAAATACATATGTAATTATTTAGTAAACAAACAAGTGTTAAACAAACCAGAACGTTTTATATTTTACATTCTTCAAAGCAGATACCTTGCGTAGATGCCAGCTTTCTTGTCATTTTCTCAGTCAGCTTTATGAGGTAGTTACCTGGAATGTCTTACAGTTGTGACTTGTCAAGAGTTCATGACTTGCATTTCTTACCTCTTAATGTGTTTGAGACATCAGTTGTGTGTCTACTTTGAAGAATCTAAAATCTAAAACATATTTTGGTTTGGTTAACAAGTTTACTACATGATTCCTTATGTGTTCCTTCATAGTCAAGATGCCTTCAGCATTCATTTACAATGTAGGAAAAAAATAATAAAACATTAAATGAGAAGGTGCGTCCAAACATTTAACTGGTACTGTACTTGGGGTGAGTTTAAAAAATATATCTTAATTTGAGTGATCCCATATCGACATAAATTCAAGATCAATCCTTAAAATTAGCCTGATTTTCCCCCGTGTTGGTGTAAATCTTTAACCCCCTTTAACCAAACATTGTTTTTGTAGTGCCACCTCTGACTTTGGCATCAGGTCTCATGCAGTGGAAAGAATGGCCTCAGTCCTGGTACTAAACCATCGTTATGTCTCAGCTCTCAGACCAAAAAATCCTCATACTATACAGCCGCAGGAAACATCAGACCAGGGGATGTTTCAGTATTTCTGTTTACGTGCATGAGCCACTACACAGATTACATAAAACTATCCAGACGCATTTTTATTTCTTATTCGTTTGAAAAAGTTTAGTGATCAGCAATGCTTGTACTATGAGGAAAATAAATATTTGAACACCTTGTGAATTTGCAAGTTCTCCCACGTAAAAATCATGGAGGGGTCTGAAATTTTCATCTTAGGTGCATGTCCACTGTGAGAGACATAATCTAAAAGAAAAATCCGGAAATCACAATGTATGATT
>BRDA01087626.1:0-23737 GCA_036984385.1 Crenuchus spilurus
TCCTTCCCTCAGTTAGAGCATTGAAGATGGGTCGTGGCTGGGTCTTCCAACATGACAATGACCCAAAGCACACAGCCAGGATAATCAAGGAGTGGATCTGTAAGAAGAATATCAAGGTTCTGGAGTGGCCTAGCCAGTCTCCAGACCTAAACCCTATAGAAAATCTTTGGAGGGAGCTCAAGCTCCATGTTTCTCAGCAACAGCCCAGAAACCTGGCTGATCTGGAGAAGATCTCTGTGGAGGAATGGGTCACAATCCCTGCTGCAGTGTATGCAAACCTGGTGAAAAACTACATGAAACGTTTGACCTCTGTAAAGGCTACTGTACCAAATATTAACATTGATTTTCACAGGTGTTCAAATACTTATTTGCAGCAGTAACACACAAATAAATTATTAAAAAATCATACATTGTGATTTCCGGACTTTTTCTTTTAGATTATGTCTCTCACAGTGGACATGCACCTAAGATGAACATTTCAGATACTTCCATGATTTCTAAGTGGGAGAACTTGCAAATGTGCAGGGTTTTCAAATACTTATTTCCCTCACTGTGTGTGTGTGTGTGTGTGTGTGTGTGTGTATGTGTGTGTAAAACCATACTATTCAAACTAATATCTACTGTTCTAGTGTTGAGACTATGAACCAAGCTAAAATCATACAAAATATGAATGTGTGAAAAAGCAGACATTCTTTAGTATAGGGTTAGCTCATGCACATCTGATTTGGACATTTCAAAGTTGTTTGATATGATTAATGATATGTCTCAATGGAGAGAGTGAGGGGGTGGCAAAGAGAAAAAGAAAAGGTGAACAAAACTGTTTTTTATGACTGATTTCCTCTTTGCTTGTGACATTTGGCCACAGTCTTTGCTTTCCAATTTCGGGGTTTAAAGAGCAGTTAAATTACATCAGTTATGGAAATTCTATTCTCAGAGTTGGAAGCAAAATCTAACTACAGGGTTTCTGTTCTGCCAAATATACTGAGTATGATGTATTATGTATGAGTTCGTACATAAAATAATCTACATGTTGCAAAATATTTTGAAAATAATATAGGCTATAGAAAAACGCTCTGCAAAATACATCAGAAAAAAACTCAGTTATGATTTTTTTCAATTTAAGTGATGTATTACTAACTAGTCAATGTGGTTACGGACACAGTATACTTTACTGTAAACTGTAATAATTTCTAAAATTAAATCCTAAAGATAGACACTTCAGACAGCAGCAGGACTGATAGAAGACTAATGTCGGTTCAAATTCCCTTCTAACAGCTGTGGTGTAATGCAAAACCTTTTTTTCTGTAATAAATTTGTTATAAGCCCTCCTATTATCTTTGTGGTCAATTTGACCCCATTCAATGTCTTTAAATAAATGACTGAAATATTTTTTGCTTAATATTTAATGACTTTTCTTAATTTAATGATGACAGTTGGGTAAACATAAAATTAACATGATGATATGTTTTCAGTGTTCTGTAAACATGTTGTACACATTGGTGTTATTGGGATCAATTTGACCCCAGGCTGTTTTATCTGTACAAAACATAAAATATTAACATTTTACAGAGGATGATGTTTCTGAAACAGAGGAGACTGTTTGAGACAGAGGAGACTGTGCTTGAGACAGAGGAGAATGTGTCGGAGACACAGGAGAATGTGTGTGAGACAGAAGAGAGGAAGACTGTGTCTGAGACAGGGGAGAATGTGTCTGAGACAGAGGAGACTGTGTCTGAGACAGAGTAGAATGTGTCTGAGACAGAGGAGCATGTGTCTGAGACAGAGGAGATTGTGTGTGAGACAGAAGAGAATGTATGTGAGACAGAGGAGGATGTGTCTAAGACAGAGGAGAATGTGTCTGGGTCAGAGGAAAATGTGTCTCAGGCAGAGAATATTGTGTGTGAGACAGAGGAGACTGTGTGTGAGACAGAGGAGATTGTGTGTGAGACAGAAGAGAATGTGTGTGAGACAGAGGAGGATGTGTCTGAGACAGAGGAGAATGTGTCTGGGTCAGAGGAAAATGTATCTCAGACAGAGAATATTCTGTGTGAGATAGAGGAGACTGTGTGTGAGACAACGGAGATTGTGTGTGAGACAGAGGAGAATGTGTGTGAGACAGAGGAGAATGTGTCTGGGTCAGAGGAAAATGTGTCTCAGACAGAGAATATTGTGTGTGAGACAGAGGAGATTGTATGTGTGACAGAGGAGATTGTGTGTGAGACACAGGATGATGTGTCTGAGACAGATGAGACTGTATCTGAGACAGAGGAGAATGTGTGTGAGACAGAGGATGATGTTGAGGATCCTGATTAATAGATATCCTCATCTGAACAAGAACCTCAGTGTTGACCTCCCTTTTGTCTATCAACCACCAGCACACACACCCTTCTAAAATTGTAAAGTTATTATGGTTTGTCTCCTCACTTGAACATCAGGGTAGACTTAGTGCTGCTAATGCTAATGTGAGCTCTTCATAACACCACAGAGCAAAGCACTTAACCCCCAACTGCTCCCTGGGTGCTGTGGATAGGAGCTGCCCACCATGTGTTCACTAGTGTGTGTGTGTGTGTTTCACTGGGTTAAACGTAGAGATAAAATTCCTCTGTGAACTGGTCAAAGTTGTACACTTTTACTTTCAAATGGTGATCCTGAGGTTATATATAGATAGAGGTCCATCGTTATGCCACTGGGTGGCACCATGTGCAAGAAGTCCATTCTTAGTATATGTTCACCAAGGCAGCTTTAGAACATCTCTTTAAGTCAGTGGTTTCTTAGATGGTACCTCCCTTCACCTGGGCATGTGATGATGGTTTTCCTTCCTCTGCTTCAGCTCTGCTACAACTAACTGGTGTGTTCACTTATAGGCCCAGTTCACTGTAGACTGGCGGTGGTCATAATATTATGATATTATTATCTGATACTCTCTGTATGTATGTATGTAGAGTGTATATATATATATATATATATATATATATATATATATATATATATATATATATATATTTGCGTGTGTGTGTGTGTGTGTGTGTGTGTGTGTGTGTGTGTGTGTGCACTGCATGTAAAGTCTGTGTTATTTACCCACTCAGTCTATAATTTAGGTCACTCTCTGTTGAAGGTGTTGTTGTCATCACACATTTGATAAACCAGTGACGCCGTCCCGCCCCTTTATTTATTTATTTATTTACACATCGTGACTTTATTCGCCCTCCTCGTGTCTCCGCGCGTCCCGCAGTTCCACCCTCACACCGCCCCCTGCTCTTTATGAGCTTGATTGACTTTTATTCACTTGTATGTAAAGGAAAGTCTGAGCTCTGATCGCCTTTAATTCCCTTTTGTCTTTACATTCAGCAAAGCGAGAAAGAAGAAGAAGAAGCCCCGCATCAAGTGGCACCAAGACCACAGACAGACAGACAGACAGACAGAGGGAACGAGAGATAGGGGAGGGAAAAAAGAGTGATCACAGGGCTTCAGAAGCCAAAGCAGAGCTACAGAAATAATCCCGACTATCGATCAGCACGACAAGCCGTAATGTCATCAGCAGACTTCAGATCACAGAGCAGATAGTGTGGCTGTGTGTGGAGGCATGCAGAGGACTGTACGGGGGAAAATCCGCTGCTTTAGCTCTTATAATTCCGCCAAATTAGAGCGCGCGCCTGCGTGCTTTTATCCGCGTTTAGTGATGCGTTAATCCGGAGAGAGAGACTCTGCTGCTGCCGCTGCTGCACGTCGAGGAGTTTAATTATTTTACCGCATTCAGCTGCAGTTCCCCCTCCACACACACACGAGAGAGAGAGAGAGAGAGAGAGAGAGAGAGAGAGAGAGAGAGAGAGAGAGAGAGAGAGAGAGAGAGAGAGAGAGAGAGAGAGATCCACAGCCAGATCAACACCTGTACACGCAGGCACGCGCAGCGCTCTCGCTCTCTTCTGGAATAAATACATTCTAACGTTGTTTCGAGGCTAAAACTCCCAAACCACGCGAGAACAATCCAGGATCTATTCTACAGGATAAGCCACAAAGATAAAGACTCTTAACACAAACTCTTCTCTCTCAGAAAGAAAGAAAGAAATCACAACCGATCGTCGCGATGTGGACTCGGACTGAGCAGAAAGACTGAACGTCTGTACAGACAAACCCTGTCTGTGGATTGAGTGCATATTGATATATATATAAATATATAAATATAAATTTATATTTTTCTGTCTCTGTGCCAACTCGATGGATTTGTGCAACTGCAGCTCAGCAGAGGGTGTCAGATCCAGCAGTAAGCGTCGAGCTGGATCTCTCTCTCTAAAGCCCCAAAAGAAGGCTAAACATGTAAGGATTGCGGATTAATTCCTCTTTTCTCTTCTCTTCCTACCTCTCTCTCTCTGTCTCTCTCTCTCCCTCTCTGTCTCTCATTTGCTCTCTCGCTCTGTCTCTTTCTCCGGCCATGGACTGCGAGCGGAGCTGAGAGCCGAGCTGTGGATTTCAGCACCAGAAGAAAAAGGACAGCGCCCGTTCGTTTCAGCACCACAGACAGAGACACAGATAAATAACTCTAAAGGAAAATAAACAAACATCCTGAGGATTTTATTACTGCCTGCAAGGTCAGTGAGCGATTTGGTGAGCTTAAAGACAGAGACTGAATATAAAAAACAGCTAAATAATGTGAAGAGCTATGCTGCCTCTAATCGTGTGTCGTGTTTTGCGAGACAAGGAAAGACCTTGATGATGAAGAGATGATGAAACAAATGATCTGAGGCAAGTCCGGAACGGACAGAGCCAAGTGAGGCTGGCATGGATGTAACCACCACAAACTGTCGTCTCCTTTCTTTCGCTTGGTGATGTGTGTGCGAGTGTGTGCGTGTGTGTGAGTGTGTATGTGTTGTGAGTGTGTGTTCTCCTTTTGCTCCAGAGAAGCAAAACGCAGCTGATTCAATCCACTGATTGTGTTCACATCTTGGGTCCGGGGATGATTTGTTCGTGTTGATAAAAATGCTGCTTTGGATTATCTTGCTGAAGGCGGCTCTCTGTGTGGCTACTGGAAACGTTACAAGGGACGTGTGCAAGGAGCAGGTTTGCTCCTGCAGCGCCGTAGAGGGCGACCTGCACATCGACTGTGAGAAACGGGGCTTCACAAACCTGCAGCACTTGACTGGCCCGAGTTCACAATTTTATCATCTACTGCTGCATGGGAATTCCTTATCTAGACTCTTCCCAAATGAGTTCGCCAACTTCTACAATGCCGTCAGCCTGCATCTGGAGAACAATGGCTTGCACGATATTGTGCCCGGTGCTTTTCTTGGACTGCAGCTCGTCAAACGGCTGCACATCAACAACAACAAGATACGCTCTTTCAGAAAGAGCACATTTCTTGGCCTGGATGATCTGGAGTACCTTCAGGCTGATTTTAACCTGCTTAGAGACATAGACCCTTCTGTGTTCAGAGACCTGAGCAAGCTTGAGGTTTTGATCCTAAATGACAACCTCATCAGTGCGCTCCCAATCAATGTGTTTCAACATGTACCCATCACCCACCTCGACTTACGGGGTAACAGGATAAAAACACTGCCTTATGAAGGGGTACTAGAGCAGATACCCGGAATAGTTGAGGTTTTATTGGAGGACAATCCATGGGACTGCAACTGTGACCTGGTTTCTTTGAAGGAGTGGCTTGAAAACATCCCACAGAGGGCACTCATTGGCCGGGTGGTTTGTGAGGCTCCTGCAAGACTCCAGGGCAGCGACTTAAATGAAACGGCACAATCTGAGTTGTGCCCGTCCAAGGATGGTGCTGATTCGAGCTTGGCTGCACCACCCACGCAACGTGAAGACTTGGGCCCTCAGCCCACAGTATTAGTTGCTGAGACTCGCCCAGGTCGTGAGCGCCCAAAAGCACGAGAGAACTGGCAGCTTAAAGCACCTACAAGCACTGCTGGAGAGCGAGAAGTAGCTCCGGCTACCAACAACAATGCCACTGGCACTTGCCCACAGCCATGTGTCTGCAAGCTAATTGGCACAAGTAAAGGACTTGGCGTAAACTGTGAGGGCAAGAAAATAGAGAACATTTCTAACTTAAAACCCAAACCCTTGGGTGCGCACGAGCTCAACCTGCGTGACAACAATATCCACACTGTCAAAAGACTGCAGTTCAGGGGCTTCACAAGTTTGAATTTGCTTGACCTGGGTGGTAACAACATCAAAGTAATAGAGAACAGCACGTTTCAGAATCTGAGTGAGCTACGTTGGCTCTACATGGACAAGAACTACCTGGATACCCTTATGGCGGATATGTTTGTTGGCCTTCAGAACCTGGAATATCTCAGTTTGGAGTACAACGACATACAGTTGATAGTGGCAGGTGCTTTCACCCCAATGCCCAACTTGCGAGTACTCTTTCTGAACAACAACCTGCTAAAGTCGCTGCCTGTAGATGCCTTTCTGGGAGTTTCCTTATCGAAGATCAGCCTGCACAACAACTACTTCACTTACCTTCCTGTGGTGGGTGTTCTGGACCAGCTGGCTTCTGTCATTCAGATTGACTTGCATGGGAACCCTTGGGATTGCTCATGTAACATTGTACCATTCAAGCGTTGGGCTGACCGGCTGGCCTCCGATGTTATCGTCAGTGATCTCAAATGTGAGTCTCCAGAAGAGTTCTGGAAGAGGGATTTCCGAAGAATCAGGGATGACCTCATGTGTCCACAGCTTTTTGACAAGTCCCCAGCCACCACACCACCATCCAGAAATGGCTCTGCTGGGGATGCTGGAACCCGGTCTGGATCTTATCTGGAGCCCAGCCGAGTGTCCATTTCCGTTCTGGTGCCAGGCCTTTTGTTGGTCTTTGTCACATCCGCCTTCACCGTGGTGGGAATGCTGGTGTTCGTCTTGCGCAACCGCCGTAGGTCCAAGCGGAGGGAGGGCAACTCTTCTGCCTCCGAAATCAACTCTCTGCAGACTGTGTGTGATTCGTCTTACTGGCATGGTGGTGCTTACCATGCGGATGGACCCCACCGGCCTTACGACTGTGGTGCCCACTCACTTTCTGACAAGTGAAGCCCTTGGGGTTGGGGGAAAACTGTGCAGGGATATAAAAAGTGCAAAATAAAAACCTGTGACAAAAAAGCAACGCGCACTGCTGCTGTGTGACAAGGGAGAAAAAAGAACAATGGATATATGGAGCTTTCTTTCTCACTTGCCTCTATTGGGATATAGCCTATTTTTTATTCACTTCATTTGACTACAGTGTTTATGAGCCAGTGCTATGGAACCAATGTTGTAAAATAGGCAATGTGCACTGTTGTTGATGTGTGACAACGGGAGAAAAAGAACGAGAAAAGAGGCGTCCTTTCGCCACTCACCTCTGTTTGGGAAATATGGCCTATTTTTATTCGCTTCAGTTGACTACAGTGTTTATGAGCCACTGTTATGGAACCAGTATTGTAAAATATGTACAGGGCACCCTCCTTTCCTCCCCGACTCCCTCCCTCCTTCCTTTCCTCCCTCCCTACATCCTTTCTTCTTTCTCTCTGCCGCATTCAAACTGAAAACTGAGGAGCCAGGGGACCTGGAAAAATGGTGCACGAGTGCAAGGTGCATGAATGTAATGTACATAAGGAACTGTAACATATCTGCATGATTCGCATGGTTTCAACTCACACTGGGAACCATACCATAGTTACAAAGATACCAACTCAACCCTTCTGTCATGATATCAGTATAAATATATAAATATATATATAAATATATAAATACAAAAAAATATAAACTCTATATGAATATATTAAAAGTGCCATTTCTCTATTTTTTGTGGAAAACGCTGTTAGGATTTGTATTTGTTGTTTTATTTCTGTTTCAAAAAGTGAGCTGGGGTGGCAAAAGACAGAGACCGAATGCATGTAGGCTACTTTCTGTTCTACCATTTGATTGTTGATATCAGAATTATTTATATTATTTAGTGCAGAGTCCTGCACATTCATCTCCTTTATGAATGTATTATTGTGTTACAATTGCTGATGATTAGAGGATGCAGATATAAGCATGACAAGCTAATGTCATACTGGTGCTTATACTGCAAAAGTATATAAATGTAGCTGAAATGGTTGGTGATCTTATGTGCACTGATGGAGAGACTCTGCATGAATAACAATGCAAAAAGAAAGAGTCTCGGAAGGTTCCTTGTGGCATTTTTTTCCAGACATTTTGTTCTTCTTATTTGCGGATTTTATTTTCAAAAGGAAAATGTTTGAAATTTCAGTGTGTTGGTATGTGACAGGTATCTAGATTTTTTTTTTGGAATAATGATTTCCTTCACAAAAGCCTATTATTATTATTATTATTATTATTATTATTATTATTATTATTGTCCACTTTTAATTATCATGAGCTTTTGTAAAGCCATTTAATTCTTCTGAAAAGAAGAAAGGGAAATGGCATATTCTTTTTTTCTTTTTTGTACCTGACACGTCTTTAACTGTGAAGCAAGCAGTGTAAATATGTCCACTACACAGAAGGCTAGAGTGATGGCACGGCTGCCGATGTACAGGCATAGGTTTAATCGAGGCAAAGGCTGCCTCTAGATGTCACTGTTGCATCTCAACCCAATAAAGCCAAAAGATAAAGCTCCTTGGTGCATTTGAGCAGCTCCAGGTCGGAGTTGTCCTTTGGTCTGATCTGGGATCGGGATCGTTTCACTCCAAATGTCGATGTCATGATGAGGTAAATTGAAATTGCTCTCAGATCTGTAGTAAAGATGGCAGCTTCTAAGAAAGCCCATGAACATTACTATGTTGGTTTAAAGATGAGATAGAAGAGTGTCAGTCAGTGGAAATGACACTAAACTTAGTTTCCTAAAGATCATTTCACAAACATAATTAGAAGCTTCAATGAACCACTGCTAACATTTGTTTAGAGCCTTCAAAATGCTGTTTCTTTTTTATTTTAAAACAAAAAGGCAAAAACAGGCACATTATATACATACAAAATGACCCATGACAGTGGTCTTGCCTGTAAAACATAAACAAGGCTTTAATGGTTCCATGCCAGTAGACATAAACAAAAAAGCTGCCTTGTAACACATCATGTTTTTGTCATCTGGGTCTACTTTTAGGATGCTCTCTTGACCACAGTGACACTTAATCAGTGTACAAGAACACAATAGAGTGGTTTGCTATTACTGAACAATCACGTTCATTCTTGTTGGGCATAAATGTGGAGTGCAACAAGGCCTCTAATCTCAGTGCTGTGAAGTGGGTTAGGATGGTTAAATAGCCATTTAGCAGAATGATGCAGCCACACATACTCCCAAAATATACAGCCTGACTTCTGGATCTGTTATTTCTGTAATAACAGCTTTAGCTGTTTATTATTCCAGGGCATCTGTTTAGTTCTCTCTCTCTCTCTCTCTCTCTCTCTCTCTCTCTCTCTCTCTCTCTCTCTCTCTCTCTCTTTCTGTGTGTGTGTGTGTGTGTGTGTCTCATGACACACATGTGGAAGGATAATTACTGTCTCTCCACACTGGAATACTGTAACACATTCTGGCTCATCTGTTATCTGTTGCATTTTATTTTGTTTTTATCCTCCCAGAAAAAACAAAAAACAAAAACAAAAACAAAAAAAAAACTGTCTATAGAGTTGGATTTCTTTGCTTTTTTGCTACGTTCCACCTGCTTACTGTTTGGTTAAATAAAGTGTGGTTGAGGTTGAGTAAAGTCCAGGCTTGGGCTATTTTCATTACAATGCAGTAAAAAATAGTGAATCAGAAGCTTTCTTTGTGCTTTCATTTAACATTAGCCCAGTTTTGTTCAGGAAACATTCAGCATTATATTGATATACTGTTCTGTATAAGGGCAAAGATAGGAACAAAGAAAGCAACATTGCCCTCAAGCACTGTGTGTAGGATAAGGAGTCGTTCTGCTCACAAATGCTAAAGATCACATCAGGGCAAGGTAACCTGATGGAATCCGTCTGGATAGGTCAAAACACCAGAGATGCATTTCTATCCCAAACCCAGAAAACTCAGCAACATATGGCATGACATCTCAAGCTAAAACAAGCGTACTGGAGATATGAAAGAAAAAAAGCACTGCTTTATACCCATGTCTAAAGAAACCATTCTGCAAAAATCACATTTACTAATTATCCCCTTTTCTCCAAGTGTAGTCAACATTTGAAGTCTTATATTTGTTTCTTTTATTTTACACTGGAGCTACAAGGATAGTAGCTAACAACAAAAGCAAACTTATTACCAACAGTATTTCTACCTGAATTATCTCAAACTGTGGTTTCTGACACTGTGTGATATACAGTTTACAGCAAACTTTAAGCCTGAATTTTGTTCATTTTATAGATAGTTTGCACAGCCACATTACTTGTTAGGGGCAGCCGTGGTCTGGTGGTTAGTGATCTTGTGACTTTAAGGTCACCATTTCAATTCCCGGGCAGGTCATGACTGAAGTGCTCTTGAGCAAGGCACCTAACCCAAACTGCTCCCTGGGTGCCATGGATAGGGCTGCCCACTGCTTCAGGCACATGTTCTCACAACCTAGTGTGTTTACTAGTGTGTGTGTTTCACTGTATGGACGGGTTAAATGTGGACCTCAAATTTTGTTGTGTTCAAATCACACTGGTATAAAGTTGAATCTAATTAGCCTGGACTGACTGCCTAAATGTGGACTAAGGAGAAGAATGTGCTGAGTTTTAATTTTCAAGACGTATCCATGCCAAATGTATATGAAAGTTCAGCTCCTGAGAATGGTTTAATGCATATGTGTAATATATCAGCAGTATTTTTCTGTAAACTGTTGTTTGGTTCGCACTCAGATGTGCTGAAACTGTGCATTACTCAGGGAAATTAGTCATTACTCAGCAGGTGCCTCACCTTATTGCTCTGTTTGGATGTTGTATATGAATTTGTAGTCTTGCTCAGAGTTAAAGGATCATCATGTAGAGCTCAGAGTTTACTTGCTTGGGGTCTGATGAAGGATGTGTCCTACATTTTCAAATCAAATTAAGCATCAAATATATCAGTAGCTGATCACATCACTGTTCAAAATGTTTGAAAACACTTATAGTGATAATTGTTGTTTACACACCATATTAATTTATGTGATGTTTGTTATAATGTTGTAAACCAAAATGGTTTTATTCAACATCCATTCATCCATCCATTCATCCATTAATAATAATAATAATAATAATAATAATAATAATAATAATAATAATAATAATAATAATAATAGTAACAATACGATCTGTTTATAGTAACTTCACTTGTGTTCCCATGATTAGACCCATTCAATCTGCCTTGCAGTGTGAGTGTAACATTGTTACACCAATGTAAATGTAACCTTAATGGTTCAATAATCTTATAGGCTTTTCCAAGAGAAAAGATCAAATTCTGATCTTTCACAACTGAGCTTTTTTAATATTAGACGTAATGTAAACTCTGAGGTCAGTACTGGGTGAGTGCAAGCAATACAACTTCAAGTACATTCATTACAACACAATATGAAAGTTATGCTCTCTATGTAGAGGTACTGAAGACTCTGTGACATGAAAGATACTAACCTAGTGACTGTCCACTACCTTTTATTCTGACAGTGAAGGCCAGCGCCACTATGAAACATTTTGTAATGAGCTTGTCTTGTATAACTCAGGCATGTCTAGGCCTGGACTTGGACTTTGATGATTGACATGATGAAATACATTTAAACTCTGCAGTCATTTACCATAATATAATATATAATATAATAGTATAATAGGTGCACTTGGGCTGTGCTAAAGTAAAGCTTTGGCTCTGCCTGCTGGTTGATTTCCAAGCTGGCTTTAATTTTTGGACCAAACAATGGATCATCTGTTATGCTATTTGATTTGATCTGATCAACAGTAATTTAGCAATACTCTCATTTCTTCAGTTGGTGGAATTCAATCTGCTTTGCCCATGAGGTTAATCTCCTCTCAGGGGCTGAGATGGTTTGGAGTAAACAGCCTTGTTGAGGACATCTTGTTGTAAAGCACTGTTCTCCATGTTGCACACCAGACTGAGTAATCCAAAGCCAGCAGCATTTGACTCAGTAAGACAGATTATCAGATGATCTTTCTGGCCATGTCATATTTCCTACAACAATATACCATAATCCCAGTAAATCCAAGAAGCAACACTACATTGCAGTATCATCCCAACCTTTTGATGCCTCTTAGTGTTTGTCTAATTGACTTTATTTTACCGCTTCTGAACTCATCCATCATTGTATCAGTATGAGCCTATGACTGCTCCTGTCCTTCCTTCAGAATGTTATGGTCTTAATAAGATGTCATCAGCATTATCAATCAATATAAGTGATGCATTTACATGCTTGTAACGTATTTCTATTTCCTAGTTTTTTGCAGAGGAACATTATGAGGATTTGCTTGATGAGAATATTTGATAAACGCACCTAACAATTTCCCCATTTGTGAAAATATACATCACAGTAGGTTCCCAACTACCTGGTATATATTAATGTTTTTCTAACTAGCTTTTATGAAATCAAATGTTTTAATGATAAAACATACAAATGCAAACAAATGTCTATGACGTTGATAATTACTTTATTTTATAGTTTTGCTTTATTTAGATAGGTCACTTTTGTCTTATTTAATCAACTAATTATTTACAGATGCTCACATTATTAACACATCTGTTGTAACTCGGTAATTATCAGTGTGAGGGTTAGGTTTAGGACCAGGGAAAGGGCTAAGTTTAGGTTTTGGCTTGAGGTTAAGGTAAAGGGTTAGGGTAAGGTTAAGGAAACTGACAAGTAAGTTGACTCTAATAGCTAATTAAATGTAATTTACAGTACCAGTCAAAAGTTTGGACACTGGTTTTTCATGATTTAAAAATGTTCTGCACTGTAGATTAATACTAAAGTCATCTAAACTATGAATAAACACATATGTAATTGTTTAGGAAACAAACAAGTGTTGAACAAACCAGAATATGTTTATATTTTACATTCTTTTAAATAGACACCTCTTGCTTAGATGCAGCTTTCTTAGCATTTTCTCAGTCAGCTTTATGAGGTAGCCACCTGGAATGGCTTTCAGTTAACAGCTGTGTCTTGTCACTGACTTCATGACTTGCATTTCTTGCCCTCTTAATGTGTTTGAGACATCAGTTGTGTGTCTACTTTGAAGAATCTAAAATCTAAAACATATTTTGGTTTGTTTAGCACTTTTAAGTTTACTACATGATTCCTTATGTGTTCCTTCATAGTCTGGATGACGTCAGTGTTAATTTACGATGTAGGAAAAACAGGAAAAAAAGATTTGTGTTCAAACATTTGATTGGTACTGTTCATGTAATGTAAGCATCTATATAGCATTAAAAATGGCTTATCCAAAAAAGTGACACTCTCTAACATTGGTCTCCAAAACCATCATTTTCCATTTTCTCCACTATGGAGAAATGGAAAAAGGTCAGGAAAAAAAATCAGTAAGGCCGAGATCACAACCCTGTGTCTGACTTGTAATTGACTTTAAGAGATGTTCATGTGCTTGGTTTGGCATGTTTCCTATCTATGGTAATTCTGACAGCACATGAAGGCAGCAAAAGTTCCTGGACTATGCGGTAGATTTTGGGTCTCAAGGATAGTGCACAGTAAATATATCAGTGTTAAATCAACACTATTAGAGTTAAATTAACACTGAGGGTGTCAAAATGTAACACTCTCAGTGTAAATGTAACTCTAAGAGTGTTGATTTAACACTGGCAGATTTACTGTGTGGCACTTTTTGCCTGCTTTTCATTTTTCTTTCCTTGGCAGAATCCCAGGGTAGAATGACAGTGTCTGCATCTGAGCATTTATAATTAGTACAACAGGTCAGACTTCTTGTCTCAAGTAGGCCAAGGTTGTTAATGCTCTCAACATCAAACGATGAACCCCTTCCTTGGCCACCAGAACTAAAAGCACTTATAGTTTTCTTTGAATAATGTCCTCTCAGAGAAGTGATCAAATATACTCAAGACTGTTTCCATCATAGCCATTTTATTCCATTGAATGCTGATTTATATTGCAAAGTTTAAGGCTGTGATGTTTCTTTTGGGAATTAAAAAGAAAAGGCGAGAAGAAAAGCAAGTCACTATTTCTGGATGAGGTTGTTTTCCTTGAGTGTTTGTCTCTTGCCGAGTCTAAGGGGACTTGATTTGAATAATTTATTTCATTATATGTACCCTTTTTTCCCCCACCTCTCTTCTTTTATTTTATTTCATACCATACTGTCTAAGTGTCTCACGTCAGAGCCGGCATTGAGGCAACCACTTTCAAAAAGAATGCTTGATCTAAAGATACTCACCACAGTCCAGATGGACCAATGTTGAATCAGCCTGTGACAAACTAGGGAATTCAAGAGGCTGCACAGCTCTGAGGTGTATATGTTTTCTTTCCGGTCCAACTGAACGTCTTTTTGATCGATTTGTGCCCCACCCCAGCCCCCCTCTTACCTACATCTAAATTCCAACTGGGGTAAGAGACTCAAGTCTGGTCTCTTATGGTCAATAAATCAATTCATGACTTCAGAAAGCAGAATCAATTCTTCTTTCACACATTCATTACAGAGTTTCCTTTACATACACATGACTGAGAATGAGTGAATTGGAATTCAGGCCTTTCCTGAGTCAGCTTAATTATTTATAGTGAGATTTGCATGTGTGCTTTTGCAGACACAAGACATTTATTGTCCATTTGCAGCAAATGGAATTCAGTTCTGTTAGCTAGTGGCAGACAAAATGGAAAGTACATTCTATTCCAGTGATGCTGGGATCTTTTGCAAACAGTATGGATGGATCAGGTGGATCTGATTATGCTGCAATACAACTCTGCAGAAGAATCAGCAGGAGGAGATGAAAAATTTCATGTTTGCTTCACAAGTCAGAGATGCTTTCTTATATTTGACCTGTGCTGTATCATTTGCTATGGTTGACAAAATCATTTGTGCACATATCTTATTTGTGTCCCTCGCTTTTCCAGCTACACTGCACCATTTTTGCATTGCTGTTGAGTCACTGGTGGTTGTCTCAAGGACTTTCTTGCCACTGGCATCACAGAGATGCACCATTTTGTTCCTCCTCGGCTGTCACGGTTATTAATTCCTACTTTTTTTTCCAAGGTCCAAAGCCAATTCCTACATGCTGGAGCTCAGTCTTTAGCTCAAAGTGAGCAGAGCTGTCTCCCAAAGACCTCAGGTGATTTTTTTCTCTCTCTTTTAGAGGTGAAAAGTGAAGGACAAGGATAATGGATTTGTGTGAGCTGTCTGGCATGAGTGCTGGTGTGAACGGGTACACTATATCCCAGCTAGGTGAGGAATGATCGAATGGAGGTCAACTTAAAAAAGGCTAGACTAACTTGCAGTGCCAATCCACAGTTTGGACACAGCTACTTGTAGAGATGTGGTTTGCTTCTTTTTAGAAACTGAATCAATGTAGGACCATATATGTAAATAAAATAGTCAAATAGAGTTCTTAAGAACCTGCCACCAACAACACCTGATTGACTCAAACACATTAATGAGGACATGTGTTAGACTAATTAACTTCTAATAAGCCAGACATAGTAATTAAGATGATGAAGAATGATTGGGCTCCAACATTATCACACTCTAGATTTCTAAGTGAACACTATACTTGTGTGGGAATGTAATCATCATGACTGACAATGTCATATAATCTAATGAATCCTGGTCTAAAGTTACGTATTACCAGAAATTGTTTTACTGTTAAAAAGTAACATTCAGTGGTGCTTGAAAGTTTGTGAACCCTTTAGAATTTTCATATTTTTGCTACTCACAAATATATCATATTGAATCATTTTCCTCAATAAATAAATGAGCAAGTATAATAGTTTGTCTCATTTCCTTAACTGGGTTCTTTTTATCTACTTTTAGGACTTGTGTGAAAATCTGATGATGTTTTAGGTCATATTTATGCAGAAATATAGAAAATTCTAAAGTTCAAAAACTTATCAGCACCACTGTATTGTAGTATTATGTAGAACTATATTTGTTTAGAGCAGAACACCTAATTTCAAGGATTTTCTAACTGTATAATCTGGAGAAATATTTTGGCTGTCATTGTAATGGAGTCTGTGGGGGATACAGTGGCCTGCATCACACAAAAATATTTATATGTTGAATAACTACAAGTATTTGAGCCATGTAAGAATCAGCAGCAGTTTCAGTAACTAGACAACTAGCTGTGTTGAGTATATTGGATATTTTAAGTCAAATGTGTTACAATACAGAGTGAAAACAACAAATGTAAGAACATTATACAATTACTAATAGACTACTTGGTTTATTAGTAATAAAAACAGCAAATAAAATACATAGCATTGGGTCACAGCATCCAGGGTCAAAAGTCAGTTCCTGCGTATGGCACCCACGCTCCAGCCTTTTCATAGCCAAGGTGCTGTTGAGACACAGTCATACGTCCAAACCAGCTACCTACGCAAGACTTTGAATGGAGGCATGTAGGTGGACTACACACTAATGGGATTTCCACAGTGAACTACCATTCAGTAATGCCTCTTCAGCTCAGCATAGCAGTATAAGCTCTACTACATGTCCAGACTCTTTCATGCTATATGTTTAAATGAAAAGCAAGACCATTTCCTGTTCATCTGCTGAAACACATCTATGTATGTTTAAGAGAAATTGATTATTGGTGCACTGGTAGATGGTATTAAGTAGACTCATGCATCATACTCACATTAAAAAGAAATGCAAATACAATGAATCAATATAATTTTATGTTAAAAGGTCAGTGTCAGATTTGGACAGCACTTCCAAATTTTCAATGGTTTCTAACTTCCAGTCACTTTTGAGTACATAAAAAAACAATCTCCCTGTCATGATGCCATTTTTCCACAAAATCATCAGAAATCAAACAAATGTATTCAGTTTCTTGATGTGAAATGGTGCACTGAAGAGCAAGTTTCTAACCATTACCAGTCTTTACAACAGGGACCTGGTGTTGCAGTAGCTACAAGACAAATGTGGCTAAATTATTTACTGTCCAAACCCAGCTGTGAACTTCCACATGCCTTCTGAGTTTCAGTTCACTGTTGGAACAAAACCTTGTATCTCCAAAATGGTAACTTTACAAGAGAAGGGGAAAAAACATTCCTAACTTTTTGTAAATGATTGTTAAAACATTATTTAATTATCATACAATGTAATTTCTGACTGAGATGATGCAAAAAAGTACATGAAAACAACAATATGTAGATTGTCATAAAATGACTAAAAAAAGTAATGTTATTAAAAAAGTGATGTTATCATGAAATTAAACTATTTGAAGTCACTTTTCAAAGTAAACTCTTGTTCCTCCATTGTGAACCATTTTGACCGGGTTATACTAGAATGGAGGATTTCACATCATACTCTGAATGACATTGTTTTACATATTACTAACTTTAGTAATTATGCAAAAATTTAAAAATGCTGGAATTTCCCTTATAAGGATTATTGCCCTCCTTGGATAATGGATCATGAGTACTATCACCATGTAATGCATATGCTGCTCATTTATACTAATAGATTCATCACATGCTGTTTACCATTAGTTAAATTAAGTAAATTTCTTCTGTTTTGTTGACATGGAATTGATTGGTATGTACCTCAAACATGATGGGAAGACTCTTCAGAAATATTTGTTGTACAAGCATGCAGTAAATTGTAGGAAAACCCTTCGGGCCAAAAGCTTGCGGTGGAAGTAAACAAGACTTTGTTTACCTCACAAGCACTGCTGGTCAAGTGTTCTTAGCTGGTACTGCAGGAATGTGCTGCTCTGAACTAGAGACTCCACTCATATGATCTGAATACAAGATGTCTGTTATTGAGTCAGGCAGATGTACTAGCTTGGATGCTAATGCTCAAAATGTTTGCTCTTTGCAACGTCCCTCTGAGCAAGTGATTCAGTTTTGTGAGCTCATGCTGTGTTTATGCTCCTCTGAAATAAGGACACAGCTGGCATTGGACGCATTTCTGAGATTGTGTCTGGTTACACTTGGTGTCTATTTTTGGTGATCTTCTATCTGCACAAACAAAACACCTTTTCTCCTTCCACTCCCTTGTGTCATTCAGTCCACTGGGTCTGACAATTGGGATGTTGCTATATTACTGCCCACCTATTGTCTGTAGCTCAGTTACAGAAACTTCCATTTCTTTTTCCATCTTCTCACAGCTTTTCTGCCAGCTCTTCTTTGTCCATGCCTGGCAATAAACCATGATCAACTCACCTGAAATTCTCTCTCTCACCTTATTTATTTTATTCTTTCCTGATGTGCACTTCTCAAACTTCCAACACTATCTCAACTGCATTGAGATGCTAGTTAGGCTATAAATTGAACAACCAATCAAAAATCCAAAACATCCAACAAAAAATATTCTATATATCTCAGTACTTTATCCTAAACATGTATCAGAAGGAAACACAAAGAGATAAGTATCACAACTGCTGCTCAAATACAGTACCAGTCAAAAGTTTATTCCGGACATTTAGTGTTTTTTCATGATATAAAAATGTTCTGCATTGTAGATTAATACTAAAGTCATCCAAATTATGAATAAATACATAAGAAATTATTTAGCAAACAAAAGAGTGAAAACAAACCAGAATATGTTTTATATTTTACATTCTTCACAGTAGGCACCTCTTGCTTAGATGGCAGCTTTCTTGGCATTTTCTCAGTCAGCTTTATGAGGTAGTCACCTGGAATGGCTTTCAGTTAACAGCTGTGCCTTGTCAAGACTTAATGACTTGCATTTCTTGCCTCTTAATGTGTTTGAGACATCAGTTGTGTGTCTACTTTGAAGAATCTAAAATCTAAAACATGTTTTTGTTTGTTTAACACTTTTAAATTTACTACATGATTCCTTATGTGTTCCTTCATAGTCTGGATGACTTCAGTATTCATTTACAATGTAGGGAAAATAGTTAAATAAAAACATGAAATGAAAATGTGTCCAAACTATTGATTGCTTCTATATTTCTCCTTAAACAATAATTCAGCATTCTCATATGGGTCCCATCTTGAATAGCTGTTTCGCCTAAAATAAGTTATTATTAAGAATTTTGGGATTATTTCCTCTATTTTGTGGTCAATGTTTGATTTTTTTATTTAGCTTTACACTGAAGCTGTGATGCTAATCACTGGAAGTTTATGCCATCATGGATAGTCATACTGTGTCCTAAACCACATCCTCTAGTCTGTGAGACCTTCATTAAGACCTGGATGAGGTTTGAGTGAGTTAAGAGAAGTTTTGGTTTGAACGACTGGACTATTTAGACAAAGTCACAAGTATAAGACAAGTCAGTCAATTCAAACTTATATTTCTTGGTTGTTTGACTACATTTATAATGAAGAATTGGATTGTTTTTTGAAAAGTCCACAGAAATATACTACAAGGACACCACAATAAGGATGTAGAAAAAAAGGAGGGTGATGGAGATAATCTACAGACATCCAGCAGTCCTGGAGATGATGGACTTTCCTCATGCTGACCTGACTGAGAGATTTCTGCTGGCTTACGCTGAATGTATTCTGCAGCGCAGTAGGAGGTAATCTGAGATCCATCATTGGGGCACTTTCATCCCAGTCTGATAGATGAGTGTGACAAGCTTTTGACCTGCAGCACTGTGGAAGACCTACACCTCTCTACTCGATGGCACCCGGTGGTTACTGATGACTGGCTCTGAGGGGAAAATCATTCAGAGCTGTTGGACACCTCTGAGATATCTGAAAAATCTGATTTGCTACTGAGTTTTCATGCTTGACTATAATATGTCTGACAACACATCTCAGGATGTGTTTGAGGCATAGGAGATGGTCAGTAAATCTGAAAAATATCAACAACTTTATACAGTATATACTGTGCACAAGCTGTTTGTACCACCATCCACCCCACAACCTAAAACAAGCCTCATCACTTTAATAACTGAGTTTTCTTACTAATAGTTTATCTGCTCATGTCTATATAGAAGGAGTACAGTTTGTTAAAATGCTTAAACTAAATGCACTAGATGCTGTTTTGTTCTATTTATGTTCTTTTATACCACGTTCATTTACTTTAAATATATCTACACTTGCTTTATGTATTGACAGGTTTATTTGACATGTTTGACTTCTCCTGTTTGATGAACATGCAAAAATGTTTTTTTCCTTACAAAACAAAAAAAATTCATCAAATTTAAATAAATAAAATAACATGGAACCTCAGATTTCATCATGAATCTGTTCTATAGTGCCCAATGATAACTAAAATTAAGTGAAGCAATATTTCCCATAAGAATTAATACAACTCCAGTTAATCTGTTCCAGACACTCCAAACAACATTTCTCTTTCTTGTGTTGTCTTTCTTGCTTTCTTTCTCAGGTCTCAGTGATTTTGGACTGTTTAGGGTTTACCCTCTGTTTTAGAGTGTGCTGGTGTGGTCCAGCTGGCAGTCTTTGTTTTGTACACCCATTCTTGGTGTTCATAGCTGCTATTTATTTTCACACTTGTTTTCAGGCGTTAGTGCTGCACACTGTTGCTTTAGTGTGACGTGTTTTAGTTTGTTTTGAGCATTATTATTTGGGTGCTCCTCTAGCCTTTTCTTTTTTTGTGAAGCTCTTTAGCTTCTGTCTGCTCTGCATTTGTAACAACTCTGGCCCTGTAACAACTCTTACCTTTACTGAAGACTCTGATTGGCATATGGAAATGTGTCCATAGGTCTGTTTCTGACACATTCAATACATACAAGCACAAAAAACACGGGAAAAACAAATGTTTTGAAATGGAAATGTCTCAGATGAACGTGCAGGTTGATGCGTACTCAATGAGAAACAAAGCCAGAATGAACAACGAACGCATTGGTGAATGACAAATGCATGGGTGAAGGTTTTGTTTTCGTGAAATTAGTGGTGAGTTTTGGGCATGCCAATGAAAACCGGACAGGTGAGCCATAACTGGGACAAAATTTCACAATAAAAAAAAAATTAAAATCCATGATAGCCAGGGCAAACGATTACAGAGGTTCCATTGTAATTCAAATGTAGCACAAATTGTAAGTTTAGAATCTGTTTTTTCCACAGAAGTCATTTTCTTGCTTCAGTAATTATGTAAGTTATAAAATTCACATATAAACAGTTTCTATCATTAGCAGTTTATTGCCTATAAATTTGGACAGTATTCCAAAGTCTAAAGTAAGTATTCCAGTATTCTCAATTCTCAACACATTCAGTCAGGCACAGCTTGGAAGGACCCCCATAAGAACTCAGAAGAACAAATTCACACATTTACAGCTTTAGAAATGTTGTGAAAAAGAATTGAAGGCTCAGTGAATAGGTTTGTCAAATTCTTAGGTGAAATATTGAAATGTTTGATAAAACCAAGTAGTGAACCACATGAAGCTTCCAGTGGGCTGTAAGAGAGAGATCTTTTAGTCCATTATTAAGGATGCCAGATCTGACTACACTGTAGATTAGGGGTTTAATCTACCAAAAAATAAGTCGTTTTTATATTTTGTTGTTTTTTCTCCCATCTTCACTTTTATATGTTCTTCCATATTTTCTCCATTTTCTCTTCTACTGTTCTTTAATTCTCTTCTTTATTTTTCTTTTTTCTTTCAATTTTACCCTCTTCTCCACTGTTCTTCACTACTTAGCATTTCTTCTTTCCTCTTATATTTTTTCTTCTCTTCTTTTCACATTTATTATTTTCCATTCTCCACTTCTCTCCTCTTCTTTCACTCCTCTCATATTTCTAGTCCTTCGCTCCTGTTCTCCCAGGGGTCTAATTTAAACTACATGTGTGTGAATCTCCAGTCTCAGTCTGTTGGCCCACTCACTTCTGCCCACACACACAGAGAGAGAGAGAGAGAGAGAGAGAGAGAGAGAGAGAGAGAGAGAGATACTGTGTGTATACTTGCCCTTAAATACACTGATTTTGTTCTCAGAGATGACATGCATCGTGTTGATGTATTATTATGTTCACTACCAGCCAAATGTTTTAGAACACCCCAATTTTTCCAATTTTGTATTTAAATTATTGAGTTTAATGTCTCATTGCACTCTGAAATGAAAGTTTAGGAGTTAAATAAGAACTCATAGAATCAGTTTATAGACTAAAATGTGTCTAAAGTTTGGACACAAAGTGGCACCTTTGTCAGATATAACAGCTGAACACACTCGTGATATTCTTTCTACAATATACATCAAATATTCTTCAGACAGTTCTTCACAAATCTGCTGCAGAAGTTCACATAAATTTTGGCACTTGTAGGTTTGCTTTGCTTTTCACTTTATCCCAAATCTAGTGAGGCCCACTGGAATAATCAGGAAAAGTGTTAAAATTGGTTAAAACTCTCTCCAAAAATGTGCTAAATAAATTCTGTATTCTTGCAATATTTCTACAGGAACATTAAATATATACTATTTTCAGTAAAATCTAAAAGTATTGTGACCATTAATTGTCAGTAACATGTATTTTATCGCGTTTTAATTAGACCAATCTTTGCAATTTTGTCTTACGCGCATGATGACGTCATCAAGTGGCTTCAGTAGGGCTCGTAGGTCGTTCGAGTAACAGCTTGGAAGCGAGTTGGTACAGGCAAATTTATTGGCTTGGTGTGCGCGCGTCTTGTAATTTCAGCCAATGAAACTTGGTTTAACTGAAAGGTCATGGCTACAGCATTCCGGTGATAATCGCGTTTGAAATTCTGTTCAGCCGTTTAGAAATGGGTAAGTAAAACATTTGTTTCATTAATGTTCATAAGAATCTTGCAGAGCGCGATGAGTTGCTATTAGATAATATATCAAAGATCATTCGTACTTGATTCTGTACCAATATTTGAAGGATCCACTCTACACCACTGGTTTGAATTATTTAATCCCGATCGTGAGAACAAACCTGGCAAGATTCCAAGATGGCTGCGCCAATGAATCGCGTTTTGTTTACATAGACACCGATGAAGCCGCAGCTATTTACCGCTAATAATTACGATTTATAATCAATCTAATATACAGATATGGTACCTAGACATATTATTAACTTATACAATAATGAGTAGTTACAAAATTTTTGCCATTTGGAGACATTTGCAGTCAATTCTATTGATGCATTTTTTTGCCTGTACATCTGTAATGTATTTTCATGTACATTTTGTATGCAGTGTCATGCTGTCATCATTATGCATGTATACTTTGTGATTTTGAAGCCAAACTTATGTTTATATAAAAGTACCTGTATCATACAAATATTATACCTTATTATACAAAGTTTCCTGATGTATAGGCATTTTTTTTAGATTCTACTGAGAGAGGTCCTGAGGTGTTTGTGATATTTGTGTTTGGCTATGCTGGAGATGGTGTACGATGGAGTGGTTATGATGAACCAGTGAATGGATGGCCATTGTCATTAGAGTACATGACCAACTTAACTGCAGAACCGTCAGATAACGTCGTGGTGTACTTTGAAAATCTAACTGTTGGATTGTTTGTACTTGTTGTAAAAAGTGCTGAATAGGCTATATGCACACTCTCTTCCGTGTTCCAAGTCAGTCAGCTCCTCCACTTCCGGTGCTAGTGTCAAACAGAGCAGCTATGGCGTTTTGCAGTGATTCAACACAAGTTTTTCCCAGGATTACGGTCAACGATGTTACCCGTATCATTCAGACATCGTGCCAGACGTCAGCAACAGTGAAGGAGAAGGGCTTCAAACTATACTTTTGAAGTTACATCAA
>BRDA01087627.1:0-12121 GCA_036984385.1 Crenuchus spilurus
GACAAAAGGAAGAGAGATGAAACTCATAGAGGTGAAAGGAGAATATATAAAGAGGTTTATTATAAGAGAGCATGAAGAGACAGCAAGACTCGACTTGATTACGGTAAATAAACAACCGCGAACGTTGTAGCACCGTAAAGTTTAAGACCCAATACGTTTGTTGTAAAGAGGCCTAACTCTAAAGAGGCCTAACTCTTACTCCCTGACTGAAAAAGCCCAGAAGAGCAGCACAGGCAAAAAAACGACCGAAATGACAGGGTGAACTGACGGGGACAGAGAGAAAAGCGAACTGCCGAAGAAGGGGGCGGCTCCCAGCCCAGGGGCGTCGCCAGACATATTTTACTGGTGCCCATGCCCCAGTATAGATTTCACCAGTAAAAAAATCACTTCAGAGTTTTAGGTCTACGTAGAATACACTAAAAATGCACACAAAGCTACTTAATATAGTAATTCATTGCAATTTTATTCACTCCACACAATACCCACATGGCTACTTAATATGATCATTTATTCATGTGTAGAGAGAGAGAGAGAGAGAGAGCTACGTGACTAAAGGTAACGTAACGTTAGCTCATAACAACTTGAATACTTATATAATATCATATATTATTTTTATCTTGACTGAGTCAAACATTATTACTCCTGTAGATGGATATCAAAGTTTTTTGCTCAGCAGGTGCGATAACTTGGTTATCAAATAAAGATGATGCAGAAGAACTCTTATTTATACTGAAGCAGACTAATATGCAATACACCCAGCTAGCACATGGACGCATCAACTTGTTTTACCAAAAGCGATCTTCTTCAGTGTCTGTAACATATGCTGTGTCCACAGCGCATACTAATGGTGAGAGATGGTATTACAATCAATATTTACTTGAAGCATCAATATACCACATCCCTCCCCTCATAAGCGAAAACTACTAAGTGAGCTTAAAGTTAACTTTAACTGAACCACTCACCATATAAACCATACATCTTGTATGTTGTACTTAACTGAATAATCTAACAAATAACAATTTACCAATTTAACTATCCTGTTGCTATTTACAGGTTATGTCCCTTAATTAATTGTCTACCAACAAACACTAGGAAGGTGGGTGGACTACCATCCTTCCAGTGAGTCTCAGAGCGCATTCTTGCTCTTCCTTGAGAGAACTCACTACTATTTTACAAAGTCTCTCAGGTGAGTAGGAGTCCGTCTTGTGTGCTCAGAGCGGCGCAACAGCACCAGTGGTTGACTTGCTCTAGAGTCTGGTTGATCAGACGTAGGATGAACCTGTGCCGTTTCAGCAGGATCATTCACTTCCTCTCCCCCTGAATGAACATCAGAAGCACTTGGCAAGCTCTCTGTCGTTGGAAGTAGAGAACTTTCGGATTCTACTATGATTTTTGGCATTGAAGTCTCAGGCATTGGAGCATGCTGCTTTCGGATCTGATCCACATGACGTCTCATGATGCGACCATCTCCAAGCTGTACTGTGTAGGAGACAGGTCCTGTATTCATCTCAATCATGGCTGGAACCCATTTTGGGCCATAACCATAATTACGGATGTACACGTCGTTGTCAGGAGAGAAACTTCTCCACTTGCTGTGTGAATCATGTTGTTCTTTCTGTTTAAGTTGTTTCTTTTTAATCTTTGACTTCACATCAGGTAGCAGAAGATCCAGCATAGAACGCAGTCTTCTCAACATCAGCATTTCTGCTGGAGACAAGCCTGTAGTACTTGTAGTTTGAGGGTTGATTCTGTAATTAAACAGAAATCTTGCTATTTTTGTTTTCAAAGTATCTCCTTTTGTCTTCTGCAATCCTTGTTTAAAAGTTTGCACGGCTCGTTCAGCTAAACCATTTGATGATGGGTGAAAAGGCGCAGATGTTATGTGCTGTATGCCATTCTGTTTCAGGAATTATTCAAATTCTTGGCGTGTAAAGCATGTGCCATTGTCAGATACTACTGTCTGTGGCAGGCCGTGTGTGCTAAAGCACTGCCTAAGTTTGTTGATGGTAACGTGACTAGTTGCTCTGCTTGTGGGGTACACATCAAGTAATTTTGAATGTGCATCAACTACTATGAGAAACATCTTACCTAATTAAGGACCGGCATAATCCACATGTAGTCTACTCCAGGGTGTTTCTGGCCACTCCCAAGGATATAGAGGGGCTGTAGCTGGGGCCTTTCTGTTTTCCTGACACGTGTGGCAGGATTGTACTTCTTTTTCTATCTCAGCATCCATTCCTGGCCACCACATGTATGATCGTGCTAACCCCTTCATTCGGGAGATGCCTGGGTGCGTACAATGCAGTTGTTTTAGTAGTGTGGTTCTTCCCTTCATAGGTACTACTATTCTAGCTCCCCAGAGCACACATCTATCTTTGACACTAAGTTCTAGCCTCCTCTGGCTATAGGGTTTGAATGTCATTGGCACCTCTTTTGGCCAACCTTTTAAACACCACAACAGCACTTGTGATAGGGTTTTGTCTTTCGCTGTCCAGTGTTTCACTTGAGCTGTTGTGATTGGGGGATCTTCCATCACATCCAGCATAAGCACTTGTCCTGTGTCCTCCTCCATTTCAGTTTGTGGCAGTGGTAGCCTGCTCAAAGCATCAGCATTTGTGTGGTCTCTACCTGGTTTATACACCAACTTATACTCATATGCTCTCAGGAGTGTTGCCCACCTTTGTACTCTCGGTGATCCCATCTGTGGTACTGGTTTTGTTTCATGAAAAAGTGATATTAACGGCTTGTGATCTGTAGTAATTGTGAAAGTTCGACCATAGATGTATTTGTGAAATCTTTTGATTCCAAATACAATGGCTAAACCCTCCTTGTCAAGCTGTGAATACCGCTTTTCAGCTGGTGACAGTGTGCGCGACATGAAACCTATGGGCTCTTCTTCTCCCTTATCCGTGACATGTGACAGCACTGCCCCGACTCCGTATGGTGAGGCATCACATGCCAGCACCAGTTTCTTGTCTGTTGAATAGTGACTCAGGACATTTGCAGATTTCAATAGTTGCTTAGACAAGCAAAATGCATCTTCCTGGTCCTTCAACCAGGTCCACTGGACATGTTTCCTCAGTAATCTGTACAGTGGAGCTAAGTGTGTGGCTAGATTAGGAAGGAACTTATTATAGTAGTTCAAAAGACCAAGATACGCTTTCAGCTCAGTCACTGTGGTTGGACGTGGTGCATCCTCTATGGCTTCTACCTTTGATTGTACTGGATGCAAACCTTCAGCATCAATTTTGTGACCCAAGTATTCAACATGGTCCTGTAAGAATGAACATTTACGTCTATGCAATCGCAGTCCAGCCTCTTTTAGCCTTTTGAGTACCTCATCCAGCGTTCTCAGATGTTCAGCCAAATCTTTCCTAGTCAACAGAATATCATCTATATAAACTGCTACTCTAGGTAGGCCTTGTAACAAACTCTCCATTGTTTGCTGAAATATTGCTGGGGCAGATGATACCCCAAATGCGAGCCTATTATAAGTGAAGAGGCCTCTATGAGTGTTTATTGTTAGGTATTTCTTGGACTGTTCGTCCATCACGATCTGCTGATAGGCGTGGCTTAAATCAAGCTTTGAGAATTGTTCCCCACCTGCTAGCGTGCTGAAAAGGTCATCGACTCTGGGAATAGGGTATTGTTCGAGTGAAGAGGCACGGTTTACTGTTAATTTGTAATCACCACATATTCTGATAGAGCCATCCGGCTTCAACACAGGAACAATAGGTACCGCCCACTCAGCATACTTGACAGGTGTTATAATGCCCTGTTTCAGGAGCCTTTCTATCTCATCTTCAACCTTCGCCTTCATGGCATATGGAACAGAGCGTGGTCTGTAGAACTTTGGACGGGCTTCTGCAGACACCCGGATTGTGGCCTTCATGCCCTTTAACATACCTAGCTCTTGTTTGAAAACTTCCTCATGCTTTGAGAGTACTTCCTGTAAAACTTTGTGCATCAGTTTTCACGTGTTTTATTTCATCCCACTTCAACTTTAAAACCTCCAGCCAACCTCAACCTAACAAGCTTGGGCCCGAGCCCTTCACCACCACTAAGGGCAATGTCTTCCTTTGCTGGGCATAGTTCACTTCCATTCCGCTACACCCACTATTTTTATTTTTTCACCCGTGTAAGATTTCAGTGACCGTTTAGTTTCTTTTAGCTTGGGGCGTTTATCATCTTCCCATATTTCCTTGAATTTCTTTTCATTCATAATGCTCACACTGCATCTTGTATCTATTTCAAAGGTCACGTTCTCACTATCCACTTCCACTGTTACTTCTAGTGGTTTAATTCTCTGTATTGAAGTTTCAGTTTTCATGCATGCTAGTGTGAATGCTTCCTCCTCATGATCTGAACTATCATCTTCATCCTGTCTCTGCACCTTGTGAGACCTGTGTGGCTTTGGATGCCCGCGCCTCCGCTCTGCTGTGCATGCTTTTGGTTCACTGGGACGTGTATCCTCTTTATTCTTATTTTTACATGCTTTGGCAATGTGACCAACCTTCCCACATAAATAACACTTGGCGTCCTTAAAGTTACATTGTGCAGCACTATGATTCTTTCCACGGCAACGGTAGCACACTCTCTAAATTAAATAAATTTTTATTTGCGGTCTCTGCAGCTACTGCTAACTGAAATGCCTTCTCAAACGTCAGATTCAGTTCAGACAGCAAACGTCTTTGAATCCTATCATCAGCAATCCCACACACCAGGTGATCTCTTAACATCTGGTCTAGAGTGGCGCCCAAGTTACAGTCATGAGCTAGTCGCCTGAGCTCTGCGACATATGCACTCACAGATTCTGAAGGCTGTCGCACACGCGAATCAAACTTAAATCTTTGTACAATCTCGCTTGGCTTAGGATCGAAGTGCTCTTTCAGTATTTGTTTCAGTTGGTCATATGTTTTTGTGCTCGGCTTATCTGGACTCACCAAGTTTCTCATGAGCTTGTATGCAGTTGGACCAACCACACTAATCAGTGTAGCTCTCTGTTTATCTCCATCATCGACTCCGTTCGCCACAAAAAACTGGTAGAGAATCTCGCAGTACTCTTCCCAAGTCTGCTCCTTAGCATCGAATGCTGACAGAGTGCCTATCATCCACGTAGACATTACTGCGGTCCAACGAGCTCTATCCAACAGCAGCCAATATGAATCCTCGTCGCCAATATGTGATAACTTGGTTATCAAATAAAGATGATGCAGAGGAACTCTTTAAATGGTTTATTTGTACTGAAGCAGACTATATGCAATACACCCAGCTAGCACATGGACGCGGCATCAACTTGTTTTACCAAAAGCGATCTTCTTCAGTGTCTGTGACATATGCTGTGTCCACAGCGCATACTAATGGTGAGAGATGGTATTACAATCAGTATTTACTTGAAGCATCAATATACCACAGCAGGGATAAAGCAGCAAGGAGAAATGAGAGGTAAGCCTCAGGCTAAGCTACCTCAACCTGTGTCTATGACGTTAACGCTATGTTAGCTAACCTTATTCCTTGTAGCAAAACAGCCAAATTAACATTAGCAGTACAGACAGTAACTTTTGTTAAAAATGGCTAAAGTAATAAGGATGGGAAACCCAAAGTGCTGACGGGAATATCCAGTGAGTTGGCGTTAACGGTGGTATCATGCTGGTTGGGACTTCTGCGTCAATGATGAATATGAGAGAGCTTGTGATGACTAGTTACTGAATACTAGTTATAGAATACTGCAGTGGTTCAAACTCAAATGGTGCACCTTCAGGTTTGTAAATGTGGGTACATTTGTCCTTAATCATCAAATCGTGACCCAAAATTTTAAACCATTCAAATACTACTACTACTACTACTACTACTACTAATAATAATAATTTCCATTTATATAGCGCCTTTCAAGAAACCCAAGGATGCTTTACATAGAGGTGGAATAGGTAAACAAAAAAAACAAACAAAAAAAAAAACTGACAACAAAAAAATGGAAAACATATAAACAAATCACACAACACACTTAAGGTTAAGTTGAATGGAAATATTGAGTAAACAGGTGAGTTTTTAGTTGAGTTTTAAAAGTGTTTAGGGATGATGATAGACGGAGAGAGAGAGGAAGAGAGTTCCAAAGTGTCGGTGCAGCCACACTAAATGACCGACCACCCATGGTGACAAGCTTAAATCTGGGGACAACCAGGAGACCAGTATCAGATGATCTTAATCTACGAGTGGGGACATAACGGTGAAGGAGATTAGTCATATAAAGGGGTGCCAGACCAGTAAGTGCTTTAAATGTAAGTATTAGAATCTTGTAGTGAATGCGGAGGTTTATCGGGAGCCAGTGGAGACGTTCCAAAACAGGAGTAATATGCTCATATTTTCTGGACTGGGTCATAAGACGAGCAGCAGCATTTTGAACAGCCTGAATGGGACGAATTGATTTTAAGGGAAGATCATAGAGGAGGGAGTTGCAGTAGTCAAGCTTAGATGTGATGAGGGCATGGACCAAAAAATTCAGCAGATTTGAAGGACAGGAATGGACAGAGGTGTGAGATTTTACGAAGTTGGAAGAAGGCAGATTTAGTAAGTGAGCGTATATGTGGTTCAAATGACAAGAGCGGGTCAAACAGAACACCAAGATTACGTGCTGTAGTGGATGACTGGATGGAGGTGGAAAAGGGCCAGATGGTTTAAAGCTAAGATATAACTGGGTGTCATCAGCATACAGGTGGAAGTTCAATCCATGCTGACGTATCACATCACCAAGGGGCAGAATGTAAATGGTAAAAAGAAGTGGTCCCAACACAGAGCCTTGGGGAACACCCTGGGCAACTGGAGCAGTATCAGATTTGCAATTACTCATGTTAATAAACTGACGTCTATCTGTTAAATAGGAGGTGAACCAAGAAAGAACTGAACCTGAGAAACCAAGAACACCAAGTCGTGATATCAGAGTGGCATGGTTAACAGTATCAAAGGCAGCAGTGAGATCGAGGAGTAAAAGAAGAGAAGCGTAGGCATTATCAGAAGAATGGAGGAGGTCATTTAATACATAAGTCAGAGCTGTCTCAGTGCTGTGCCGAGCACGGAAACCAGATTGAAAACTGTCAAAGATGTTGTTAGAGGACATGAACTGAAGTAACTGAGAGGCCAACACACGTTCAAGAACCTTTGCAAGAAATGGGAGATTGGATATTGGTCTATAATTGTTCAAAACTGTAGTGTCCAAATTCTGTTTTTTAATAACGGGAGTAACGGCAGATATTTTTAAGCCTTGTGGAACATGGCCCGAGATGAGAGATTGACAATATGACAAATGGATGGAGAGAATGAGGAAATTCCCTGTTTGAGAAGGAAAGTAGGGACAGGATCCAAAATTGAGGTGGTGGTTTTAGAGCAGGTGAGGTGTTTGGCAGTATGATCTGGGTTAACTAGAGTAAATGAGGAAAAAGGATGAGAAGATGACAAAGTGGATGAGTTGGAAGATGAGAAAGAACTATGTGACTGAGATTTTAATAGATCCTGATAAATAACATCTACTTTCTGCTTTCAAATGTATTTCACAGAAAAAATGCACAGTAATATGGACTGTCTTGTCAGGCCTTTTACCTTTATAATTGGCTAAAATACTCTTGTCTCCAGAAAAATGACTAAAATATCTTTTTGCTTGTACCAGTAGTGGTTTACAAGTCTAGAGTAAAGTTCACAAGTAGGCCAAATGCATCAGTTCATTCTGGTGATTAATGAAAGATCCAGTCAACAACATAATCTGATCTGATTGTTTAGTTTAAAGCACTATTTATGCTTTCTTAAATGTAAATAAGAGCAGAAATCTTTTTTCACATACATTATCTGTGCCCCAGCTGTGCCCCAGTACAGTCTTAAGTCTAGTGACGCCCCTGGTCCCAGCCCCGACTCAGAGCAGTACGGTAGGTGACAGTGTCTGTCAGAATCAGTCCTCAATCTGTTGCTATTGTAAAAGACCTCAAGACAAGGCTTATCTATTACAGAAAAAATACAAAGTGATCAATATGGGGAAGAAAGCCAGACAGAAAGGGGAAAGGGGGGAGGCAGGGTTTAATGATTTTTTTTTTTTGTCTTCATGCCCCGGGCCCCAGCAAATCTGTCAACTGGCCTGGGTATAAATATGGCATTACACAAAGGCCTAGTTCTCTTACTCACTCTTAAACATGGGAAAGACAAAAGAACACACTATTCAAGTAAGGCAGGTGTGTGTCGACTTTCATAAATCAGGCAATGGCTACAAGAAAATAGCCACTCACCTGCAGATGCCCTTATCTACAGTCACAGCAATCATCAAAAAGTTCAAAACATCTGGAACTGTAACAAACAAGCCTGGAAGAGGACGCAAGTGTATCTTGCCACCACACACAGTGAGAAGGATAGTAAGAGAAGTAAAAAGTTCTCCAAAGCTCACTGTAAGAGAACTGAATCAAATGGTAGGATTGGGATTTTAACTGGGGCCACATGCTTTGGTCAGATGAGACCAAGATAGAGCTTTTTGGCAACAAACACTGTAAGTGTAACACCAAGGATGAGTACGCAGAAAAACACTTCATGCCCACTGTTAAGTATGGGGGAGTATCGGTGATGCTGTGGGCCTGTTTCTCCTCCAAAGGACCTGGAAACCTTGTAAGGATACATGGGATCATAAACTCTTTGAAATATCTGGACATTTTGAATCAGAATCTGGTGGCCTCTCTCTGAAAGCTGAAGATGGGTCTTCACTGGGACTTTCAACAAAAAAAATTACCCTAAACATGTGGCCAAATCTACTCAAAAATGGTTCACAAGGCACAAAATCAAGCTCCTCTCATGGCCATCTCAGTCCCCAGACCTCAACCTAATAGAAAACCTGTGGGTTGAGCTGAAGAGGAGAGTGCATAGGAGAAGACCCAGGACTCTGGACGATTTAGAGGTTGTGCAAAGAGGAATGAGCGAAGATCCTCTTTTTGTATTCTCCCATCTTGTGAAGAGTTATAGGAGAAGATTAAGTGCTGTCTTGTTGGCCAAAGGAGGTTGTACAAAGTACTAAAACCAGGGGTGCCAATAATTGTGGCACACATGATTTCATTAAAAGATTTATTTCTTAATGTGTGAATTTTTTCCTACCAAATAAAGGCACTTGAATTAAAGCTGAGATTTTTCTCTTTTTTTGCATTGTTGTCCTATATTATTTTTAAAAAATAACAATTTATTAGAAGCCAAAGAACACTTCTTAACCAGGGGTGCCAATAATTATGGAGGGCATTGTATATAAGTATTTATGCAGGATATAGGTTTCACTCTTGCAGAGTCCAAAGCCTTAATACACTTTTTTTTAATCTCCAGAGTTTCTAAATTATGTCTATGAATGAATGCTAACATCAGTAAATTTCTACCTTTAGCATAAAGTTACAGTTTAGTCAAGAGTTTAGTTTTACATAAAGTTACAGTTTAGTAGCTAACCACTGTTAGCTAGCTGTTAGTCTGCCCTTTCATTACCAGTGATAGTTTGGCATTTATTTACCAAAATAAATTGTCATATATGATCTAATGTTAACTAACTATGCTGCACATATGTCATGTCACGAGTAGTGGGGCAATGAAAAAATGGTCGTGCCTGTAGTTAGCACTTGTGCCTCTTAAAACCTGCTCATTGTCTGTGCATTAGCTCAGCAGTATCTCTTTTGCAATGCCTGCTTGAGCATTGCTCTAAAACACTTTGGTGGTGACCACTGCTTACAAACATAGATAAAATACAATGAATTTAGTAATAAATACAAAACAAATAAGGAGGTTTTCTGGTTTATTCAATGCTTCTATACACAATGTTAAATTATCATTCTTTAGTGGTTATAGATGTTGTTGAGGTGGTACCATAGACCACAGAAGTTTTCATCCTGGAGTGGAATCATGCTTATGTTAGGAACACTACTAGGACTTCTCTATGGGAATAATAAATATAATTTTACAAAATTGTCTCTGTTTTAGATAAGAAATGTTCCAATCTCGACGTATGATTTTTCCAGTCTATGTATATCCTGAATATCTCTAGAGCCTCTGAATTATGTTGAAATATGAAAAATGGTACATTTATGCTATGTTAGTAGTAAACATCCATCCACCTTAACCACTTACTCCAGTTCAGGGCCACTGTGAATCCCAGTACCCCTTCATTTGGTGCCGGGCAGAGCATTCCCCTATTTTAGTCAAAGCCAGGACAGGCAATAAGTTCACAAGTTTGCTGGATTGTGTTGGTATTTTGGTGAGGCTGGCAGGGTGATGGTGACAATCATCAATAATCAGATCAATGAATTGAAGCATTAGTTTGCATGTAGAAATATTTGTTTGCCAACCCGTTATAGCATACATATAAAATTCCTCATATTTTACCTGTCAGCAGACCTCAAAATTCAGGATTAAATGTTATTCTAAAGAATATACAACAGGTTATTGGAAAACAAATATTGGAACATTTTAATTTATCTACAACAGGGTGAAGTAGAAACTTCAGTCATTATTCCCAAACATCTTAGACATTACTTCTACTGGATGTAAATCCCTACAATGGGCTGTTTTGGAGGGTTTGGTGTCCACACTGAACTTTTTGGCAGTTCTGTTTTTACACTCATTCTGAAATTCACATGACTCAGCCCAAAAGGGGAATTTTGTGAAATGAATTTATTTTTATTTTGCTGACATGACATTTTTTGATAGATTTCTGTGGACACTCTACAATGCACTTGAATAATGGAGGATAAGTTTCATTTCCTCTGTCAAAAAATATACTAGTGCAGAATATTGGAAGAGATATATTGGAATATCAAAATTTAATTCAGTAATATAAACTGTAAAGGCATCACCCATCTTAAACATGTATTCCACATTAGCACTCTGGTGTCACTTTTTTTTTCTTGTCCAGAACTATCCTCTCCAAAAAAAACATCTATCCATCCATTTATCCATTATCCCACCTAACCTCCATGTTTTGGGGTTCCACCCAGATGGAGACTCAAACCCAAGACCCCAGTGCTGAGGGCCAAACATGCTAACCATCAAAACACCATGCTGCCCTAAATACTATCCAAAATATGCAAATTAATACCAAAAGCAAATACCAAAGTAACACCGGCAACTAAACAATGGGAGGATCTTTCCATGGCTCCCGGTACCGAATTCTGGATACAGATAAGTATTGATAACTTCCACATGATCACTAGTGCTAACCTACAGTTTATACAACATATAACAGAACAGCAACACTACACAAAAGATGTTTAAAATGGGATTCACCAGTTCTGAAATCTGTCCACACTGCACCCAAAACACCACAGATAACTACATGCATGCCATGTGGCACTGCACACCCACACAACACTTTTGGCAAGAAATGATCAATATATTAACAACATGCTTAAACATCACCACCCCCCATGCCCAAAATGATGTCTAATAGGAGCGACATCATCTATTAACACAACATAAAAAACTACAACTGTTTTACTCTCAGCTCTAACAGTTGGCAAGAAAACCATCCAAATGAACTGGAAATAAAAAAAACACCATTACTATCACTCACTGGAAAAATGTACCTGCAAGGGCGTAACTTTGGATCCAACATTGGGGGGGGGGGGGTTAGCTATCTGCCTATTTATTTATTTATTTATTAAATCATTTACTTTTCTAAAAGGATTCAGGAGATGTTGGGTTAACTGTATTAGAAATACATTGTAATGCTTTTACTATGTATTTATTTAACTCTCTTTGTATTTACTCTGCACCTTAAACAATTAAGACATTTTTAACATTTCTTCCAACAGTAACAAATATTTTACACTTTTAGAATCTATTATATAACACACCTAAATTTCTCAATTTTCCAAGTGTATGTATTTACCTGGTGCACTATAATTTGGCTAGGAGAAATTACAATACAATTTCACAAATATAACCATTGGTAATTAAAGAAGAGCAGACTAAAACCCTTCATGTCATTTTCAGCCATTATGCTTAAATGTACATATATGACACTGTAAATTTTGAGATCAGGTCAAAATTACCTAAAGACAACAAGAGAGTTGCAGCTGTGTACTTAATTTATATAAGAGGACTTCAAGACAGTGGTAGCTTCAAA
>BRDA01087628.1:0-38144 GCA_036984385.1 Crenuchus spilurus
CTCAGGCATTAGCTCTCTATTATTATTGGTCATTATTTCAAGATCTGGGCAATGTTATTCTTCAACCCTGTTATGTACACAATGGAAGCTCTCTGAATATGATAAAATTTATTCCTAAAGAAATCAATATTTTCATATTAATCAGATGTCCCTAACACTAATTCAATAATTGCAAATACGAAAATTTTATAAAATCTCACTTTTTTGCTATACTAAAGCCTGAAATGTCTCTTTTTGTGAAAGTGTGCATGTCATTTTTCATCAAAAGTGTAGTTTAACTGAAGAATCTTCACTAAAATCAATAAGCTTATGGTAGCCCTCAACATTTTAGATGGAAGTCAACAAACAATAATTTACTTTTTAATGCATTTTTTAAAATAATGTATGAAAATGTAGGTGTGATGGGGTTGAGACTAGGGTAACAGGGTTGAAGATGGTAACGGGGTTGAAGGGACAAATAGGGTTTAATATAGTAGGAGTTAGAGGAGGAGAGGCAGAAGCAGGAAGAGGAGGGTAGTCTGGAGGGGATGAAGGAGAAGAGGCTAGAGGAGGTAAAGAAGGAGAAGCCAGATTGAGATGAGGCTGAAAATTCACAGGTGAGGTTAAATAATGTGACAAATGTTACTGTGATGATGATCTTAATAACAATACTTCACACGTGTGGCTTTACATAAAATTATGACTGCAGATACAAAAAACATCAACATTTAGGAGTGCTGCCTTGGAGCACTTTAATGTCCCCACCAATGTCAAAATCAAACCTACTCTCTTGATAAAGAAGGACAACAGATAAATTGCAGTTGAACTGAGTTTTATTAACCCAACTAAAAAACAATGGCAACTACAACAACATATAATCTGAACAAAATAGCTCAAATGTTAACAAAATGTGGAGTCTCTGTGTGTGTGTGTGTGTGTGTGTGTGTCCATTTATGTGAGTATGCATATCCTGTGTTTTCAGGCATTAGAACCAAGCCTCATCTGGTCAAATACACTTATACAGAACTAATGAGCGGTGTACTAAAAGTCGTCTTATGATGGTGAATCAGAATGTTTCCTTAAGCGTTGACACCTTTTTTTTTTTACTTTCTCCTTAACTTCTTCTGTTTGCATCTTGAGCTTGTTTCTTTCTTTTATGTCTCTCTTCTGTGTCACCAGACGTTGCCTACAAAACAAAACAGTGAAGTTGATTTTGGTCTGGAAAATTAGAATAAAAAATAATAATTTAGAATACTCATTTTCATCCCTGTACTTTTTACACACAGAGGAATTTGTTCTCAGCATTTAATCCAATCAGTGCCGTGAAACACATTTACACACCCTAGTTAACACACACTAGGGGCAGTGAGCACAGGTGCCTGCAGCAGTGGGCAGCCCTAGCGACGATGCCCGGGGAGCAGTTAGGGGTTAGGTGCTTTGCTCAAACGAACTTCAGTTGTTACCTGTTGGCTCTAGGAATTAAATCAGCAAGACTCCCATCACAAGCTCAGTTCTCTAACCACCGGACCAAGGCTGAACCCTAGTATTAGGCCTTTTCACCCTCCTCCCCTCCCTCTTTCTGAAATAAATTTCCTAAAACTGCCCACTGCCTAAAAAATTTCCTTAACTGCCCACTGCCCTAACCTTGAAGATCCTGACTGCTCAGACTGCTCTGGGTGATGTCCCTGATCTGGACTGTGCGGAGGAGTGCTTAAGTTCTTGAGCGCTACTCTCCTCTCCTTGCTCCTTTTGTATGCTCTCTCTCATTTTTAGTTTCTGTTCTCTTTTACTTAGGACTTTATTTTCTTTTTCCCTTACTCACAGCTTAAACATGGAACATAGATTACACTCAGCATGCATGTGGTAAAAGAATGGTGATCAAATATAATAATTCATTAAAATAATTGGATAACTTTCGTTTCTTTCAAGTTCGCCACTGTGCAGAAGCTCTTTTCCCTGCATTTCCAATATGTCCTCCTACTCTTCCATGGGAAGAGTTTTTTTACCTCCCCAGTGGAGAAGGGAGCCATCTCTATATTATATAATATTCTCTCCCTCAGTCAAACAGCTGGTTCGGACGCAAAGTTAAATGGGAGAGGGAGCTTGGTTTTGAGTTGCAAAAAGATTGGTGGGAGGAGGCCCTTGCTAGAATCAATTCCTCATCCTCATGCCCTAGACTGAACTTAATGCAGTTAAAAGTTGTACATAGAGCCTCTGTAATACAAGACTAGCCCAAATCTATTCAGGCACTAATTCCAATTGTCCGCGTTGTGGAGTAGACCAAGCAACACTCTACCATATGTTTTGGTCGTGCCACAAGTTGGAAAAATACTGGGATTATGTGTTCTCTTCACTCTCTACAGTATTTAAAAAACAATTAACTCGGTGCCCCCAATTAGCTATCTTTGGCGTTCCCATTGACAAAACTCAGTGGAGTTCCCATGAATTGGACAGCAAAGCATTTACACTTCTGCTAGCAAAAAGACGAATTCTTATTAGTTGGAAGTCTAACTTTTCCCCATCTTACTCACTCTGGCTTAAAGACGTTATGTTCTTCTTACATCTTGAAAAAATTAAATTCAGTTTAAGGGGCTCAACAGACAACTTTTATAGGTGCTGGTCGCCTTTTATAACATTCTTTAAGTCCCTTCCACGGCTTCCTTCGGAGGACTTGAGCAGTCTCGCTTCCCAATGTTGCCCCTCCCCCTCTCTCTCTGTTTCTCCCCTTTTTATTTTATCATTATTATTTTTTATTTTATTTGTTTATTTTTATTTATTTATTTTTCTCCTGTTTATTCATTTATTTACTGTTTAATATTAGTTTTTATGTTCTCTAATATTTGTCATTATTATTATTATTTTTGTCCAAATGGTTGGTTGTTTGAGTATTCGTCTGTAATTTTCTGTGTGTTTAAAGTATTGTACATTGTCTGTTAGTTGTAATGTTTTTTTTCTGGAAAAGCAAAGGTTTAAAAATAAATAAATAAATAAATAAATAAATAAAATAAATAATTGGATAACTACTGAACTCTTAAAATCACAACCTCGTTACAATCTCACAACCCCGTTACAATGAAAAACTACAAAAAACGTAACGGGGTTGTGATTTCTGCACAAAACAGCAGCTGCTCTACATAGTGAACGCCAGAGAGAGAGCACATGGCATGCATGAGATTCAGAATTGGCATATATTCTTGAAATTAAAAAAACTGTTTTCATAAGTAATACTTTTATCTTTTTTTGATGTGACGGTGTTGAGTCATTGAGTTTGACAACCACAATATCACAAGATAAATGACCAAAATTAAGTTAATTTTGAAAATTAAAATTAAACACTTGCCTGTTTTTGGTGTCCTGTTGTCCAAAAGACTTGAGTGATGTCACTTCCTGACGTACATCCTGATATGGACCATACCATTGTTTTTATGGAGGGACAATCATTTGTGTAACAGGGTTGAGGGGTTACTCAGGTACACACATAAATAATGATTTTAATGAATAATTATCAATTAATTTTGAAAAAAAATATTGTCAACAAATAAGCACAAATAGATGTTTAGTTGGATATCAAAATGTATGGACTGTTTAATAGATATTTGGTATATGCTAAGTATACTTTCATTGAAGGCCATGAGGGACATGACAAAACAGGTGGTGTCAACAAAAAAAAACAATATAATTTCTTATAAAAAGATTAAATAAATAACAAATTACACTGTATTCAAGGCGATATTTCAATGTATGTGTAAAGTTGTTAAAATATGGATTTTTTGTGACCCAGTAGGTAAAATACACCTAAGAGGGAGAGGGACTCAAAATGTGCTATTTTCATGGACTGACTCATATATATATATATATATATATTAGGTCTACTGCAGCGTGTGAAGCTTTTGGTTTCTTGTTCACTTTCCGTTCCACCTTAAAAGCGCCAAAAATATTATCTACAGCAAGAAACCTGTGGGCAACCACAGCAGCAGCATTTAAGGTGGAATGGTAAATTAGCAGCATTTAAGGTGGGATAGCAAATTCATGCGAGTTATTTATGTAAGGAAAAGTGTTTAAAGTACTTATTTAAGAAAGCTAAGAAGATAGCAAGCTAGTACTTACACGTAATGCTGTAGCTTGTGCAGCTCGTGCACCTTATCGAAGACGTGTGTCACCTGACCAATAACGAGCCAGGCAGGCAAAGGAATGGTTATTAACATGGAATGGTATGATCCACTTTAGGGGGGCTTGAAATCATATCACAACATTCTTCCAGGCATAGATACTGCATTGTTTTTGTAGTCTTTAGCATTATATGTAAGAGGTATATTTAAATGTTTAACTAATTGGGGGGGGGCAAAGCAAGAAATGTACCAGCCCCTCTCTACCTAATGGCAAGTCTCAGTCGCACCTCAAACCCTTCAAACTTCCAGTACAGCTCGGCTTGACCCGCCATTTTTCAAGACACGTGGAAGACTGGCACCCAGGTGGTGAACAAACTCCCACTGGTTGTTCTAACAGCAGAGTCCCTCACAGTCTTCACACACAGACTGAAGAGCATCTCTGTGTACAGCACTTAAGCAGCACTAGTTTAAACACTTATTGTAAAGCTGTAAAGCTCTTATATTGTGTATAATTGTGTCTCTTTCCTTCTTTCTATGTAAGAGTGATGGTTTAGTTCTAACAGTGTCTGAACTGAAGAGTAGTCTGGACTCTAATCTGTCTGTACTAGCTGCGATCATTCTCTTAATGTAAACAAAACACTGTTGTACATCAGTCTGGATAAGAGCGTCTGCTAAATGCTGTAAACATATGTATGTACACACTGTAAGGTAAGGTCTCATACTACGGGCCTATTTTTAATATCTTTACATTTACAGAACACTATAAGGTATTATACTGTGACTATACTAAAATATACCTTGCAGAACACTGTAAAGTACTATATTTTGTCTATACTTTCAGTGCTGTGTAGAAAAACTAGTATTTACCGCTGTGAAGTTGAGTTTCTGACCCACCTGTAAACGTGGCAACAGCAATATTTCACTGTTTCGCAACACTAAGACATGAGAGGGTTGCCAGGTTTGTGTTGTTTTTTTGGGCTTTCAAATTTTACTGCAGCCGCCCAAAATCTCTTAACACTGTGGAAAGTGATTAAATTGTCTAATGAGCAGTGGTGGACAAGGTACTCAACTCTAGTTCTTAAGTGTTGATACTCATGGTCAAAATTTACTAAACTACAAGTAAAAGTTGCTCAGTCAGAAGTTTACTCAAGTTAAAGTACTGAAGTACTTACTTTTCAAAATACTTAAGTATTCAAAAGTACAAATTAGATTTTCTAATATCAGTACATTGCTGTATTGAGTGCTTTTACAGAACCTTGTAACTTGCTGAAACCACCTGATGTATTGACATGTAGAACCACTCTGCAACAAATAGTCTACACCACCTGTAAACTTCAGCATAAAAATGCAATAAAAAAATAAGACTATTTTCCCTAAATCCCAGGTGTGAGAGGAGACTGATTGGCTCCCCTTCTTGTCAGTAGCAAAATGTGTGGCAAATTGCATTTCAGTAAAAACAGCAACACCTTACTCCAAAGCTACACTGAGCCAAAAGGAATGAGTAATGACAAGCTTCCTAGAAATGTAGTGGAGTCGAAAGTACAGTATTTGTCTTTGAAATGTAGGGTGAAAGTCTTAAGTTCACCAAAAAAATAAATAAAGTACAAATACTCAAAATGTACTTAAGTACAGTATTCAAGTAAACGTACTCCACTACTGTCCACCACTGGGAGGATAAATACATAGGCTAAGATAAACCCAATATTAGAGCAGAGAGGAATTATTATATAATTAACATACACTGCAATTATGTTGGTATTTTCTTTTGTTTTACATAATACTAATAATAATAATACTAATAATAACTCAAAAGTTTAAAAAAATAAAAATTAAAACCTCATCCCATCTGTGAAACATGGCGGTGGTAGCATCATGTTTTAGGCCCGGATGTCTTGCATTGCGAATGAATCCAGAATTATGAGAATTCTAAAATAAATTCTAAAAATGTCTCTCTCCGCTGAATCTCAAGAGAATGTGGGTCACGTAGGAAGACAAGTGATGTGCAGGACTGATCAACAATTACTGGAAATGGTCATCGCTGCACAAGGTCTCAATTTTTGGTTAATTATCCCAAAAAATAAAAAACAAACAAGTCTAAAATTGGGCTCATTCGTTTGACTCTGTCCTCTTGATTTGTCGGAATCTGTTGAAAAGCTCTCCGGTGACGATTCCTCTGGACAGCTGGTAATAAAGATGAATGGAATCAGGTGTAACAGTCGAGTCTAAACTGAGATCACTGACACACAAAACAGACTGGACATGTTTTAATAACTTTATTCTCTTTTTAATAGATCTGTACAACCAAGAATCAAACCTTTTTAATGAGTCTAGCAAAAACTGACCTGTACATGTCTATGCTCTGGGCAGGACTGCTTACACTCAAATCAAACGATTAATCGACTAGCTAGGCAACCACTTCAAACCAGTTCTACCAACAGAGAACGAGGGGAAGATTCTGAACGGGGGTGAAAAAGAAAAAAAAAATGTTCCCTTTGCTTCCTACACTCTCCTCAGTGTTTTACAAAAGTACAGTGAAATCTTATTTACACAGACCTGGACAAGTCAACAGTTTACTGATGCATTATGGGAGTGATGGCTAAAATGGGGTGATATTAGGATACCTTGTTTGTATAGAACAGCGTGGTGAACTGTCTGATCAGGACGGTCAGTAATATTGAGATTAAAACCAACGGCTGCAACGTTACCATCGACTATAAAGCTGCAAGTCAAACGACGACAAACTAAAACAGCCCAAAGTTTCTGCAGCTGGGTCACTGCGACTGCTCATCCATTTGTCTGCTTAGTGCACTTTCAGAGCCTCATAGGAGGCTCAAAAACATCAAACCATTCAGCTCATGACACAGACATGTTCCCTCAGACTTGGACAAAGAGCAGACAGGAGGGAAAGCCCATTCCTGAGACTCCGAGAGCTTACAGTACCTACAGCTCACAGACAGCGAAGATACTGCCACAGCGTAGAAAACATCTAAACATCATCTTTACAAGGTCGTAGGTTTCGTTACATTACACATTCTTTAGCGTTCAAGGGTGTAACCGGTGTTTAAAAAGAAAAATTCAAGTTTATAATCCTGAAAAGTTTAAATTAGACGTGTGGTAATAAGTGCTCTTCATTAATCATGAATAACGCAAGCCGGCAATACGAGGTGACCCCTACGGGAGCTACAGCCCAGTTCTCATAACGCAGGCAATACTAGCAGCAGACATAACCGTACAGAACCAAACGTAGTGTTCGCTGCAAAATAATAAAAAAAATAACAGACCAAATCAGTTAGAAAAGTCCAATCAGGACCAAAGTCAGAGTCCAACGTCAGGAGAGTGGAAGCGGTGTAGCAGCAGAAAATTCCTGGCCATCAAGTTGTTTAACCCAAATGCAACACAGATCACGATCAATCAATACAAAAACAAAAAAAGGGGAAAATCCCAGAGGTTTACAATCCGTTTAAAAAAGCATATCATTTCCCAAAATCAAACCCAAAAAGAAAAGTGAGGCTTCTTAAAGCTTTTATCCTCCACAACACACCCACTCGTTCAACATCCTCTGCCACCTCGCGAGCCGACCAACAGGGTTCATGTCCAGGTTTGATGAACAATTCACAGAATGCAGAAAACATCTACTGACCGTTGAAGATCCACGGAACCCGAAACGATTGGCTTTTTGGGTGGGACGAGCCAAAAAGGTGTGCTCTGAACAGGACGACATGCATACAATAGACACAGACTTACTATATGCAGTTCACCTACTCAAAACGGGAGCCCACAATGTTCTGGTTCTGGTTTCAGTCCCATCTTATTAGTGATTGTAGTGAGTCAGGAAAAATGTAGTGAGGCCATGTTGTTTCACTGAAGCACAACCGAAAAGTGTTGAAGCGTCCCTTCAGCAGGTCTTCCCATCGGACTGCGTTTGGAGATGATGCTCGATAACCAGGCCTATTCACACCGAAGGCAAATTGCAGGACGTGTCCCACAGAGCGAGTGTGCTGGGATGGGGGAGTTGTCATGTTTTCCCCACGTAAGGCCACATTACTGTACAGACAGAGGTTTGGGGTGGAAGATCAGACAGGACCTGTGGAGCAGTGGTAGTTCTCCCCTCTCTCCTAACTTGGACGAGTCCTGTTAAATGCGCAGAGGTGTTTGAGACAGTGTACATCATTCCGACCGAGCTCTCCCACAAGCAGTCGGTCTTCGTTAACCGCCAGCGTCATAAAATAATCCCAGTTAAGCACGTGATCCGACACAGAGCTACGAAAACTGAAGTATACACAGGTTGTCAAGATCAGTCCTAAACCGAACTGTTGAGTCTTTTCAAACGTTTCCAACGTCGAGCGTTTACGGCACCATAGTTATATTCTTAATGTACATTATTTTCTTTATATAATTACAGCTTTTACATCAATGGCATAATCATCCACAGTCAGATTTGTGCTGGAAGGAGCCTGATTGGACGGAAAACAAGATAACTTTTCAGTTAAAATAACCAAGATTTACATCGTCGAGAACAATTCTCTTTCCTAATTCACCTTTTACAGCTTCCTCTGGGCTAAGACCTCCATCTCTTAGACATGAACAGTACATTGTTTTGAAAGGGAGTACAAAAACAAAAACAAAAACTCAAACCAAAAAGAAAATCTCCCAATTGTCAGTGATGTGCACTTCAGGTAGGAAAGTGTTAAGAGTGGGCGAGGTGCAGGTCAACACTGCACTCTGAGACGGGGTAAAGGGGCGGAGAAGGTGGAAAGAGTGGGGGAGGGAATCAGAAAGATCAAAAACTGTCCACCCAGGTGGCAAAGCCTCGCTCTGCCAAAGTGCGGTTCAGCAACACCAGCTGTGAAGAAACAGAAAACCATCATCGTTAACTTTCACAAAGCAAAACATTACACTTATCCAACGTAGTCAAACCAAACCGAATCCAGATCTTAATCCAGGTCTCGCATACTACTCAATGTTTTTAGGACACAGCATGATGTGAGCTACAAACCTCAAACCTCAACGGTACCGTCTGCTATTTCAGACAACAGCAGGGATGGTAGAAGACTTATTTTGGATCAGATTCCTCCATATTCATGATCGACATCGCTAAAAGTGATGCTAGCCAGTGTGTCCTAATCAACAATGACTAGCCTGATACCGTAATTAAGATCTAGATTCATTTGGTTGATCAGGCTGGAAGAATAACTAAAGAAGCAAATTTTGGACTTCCACATGTCTCTGATGTTGACCACATCTGAGGTCGATGGAAAATGTTGGCAAACGATTCCGTTAACCCTCTGGAGTCGGCTCTCCAAAACCAAAATTACGTAAAAACACTAGAAACAAAACTAAACATACCCTGGAAATTTTTATGGGTCTATATATTTAGATACTTGTGTGAGGAGCTTAAATAAGCAGAGACACGTTTTTCAACACAAATCTTAGCGCAGCACTTTTTTCCCCTGCGCCCATTCACGCCATCTGCCATTCATATGACAACATGATGGCAATTCCAGACCTGCCAGTGGAAGACTAGCGTCCCAGGAATGTGTGAAAATGCCCATTTTGTCCCTACAAACAACGACCTCTCACCTCTCACATATATCTAGGAGCCACTGAATGAGTAAAACAAGAGTGTCACCTCACATTATTTAAGCTTTAGAAATAAAACCACATACAATGTCTAAACACTAATGAGCAGTGTGTAGCCAACACCTCTGTTTATTCAGTTCTGAGCTCAAAAGTCTTGACTAGAAAAGTTTAGAGCAGGGGTAGGCAACTCCAGTCCTGGAGTGCCAGTTTCCTGCACAGTTTGGTGATCTACCTGATCAAACACACCTGATTCAACTCCGCGGGCAATTAGCATGTTTAATTGTAGTGTCAGAGCACTGACATCACCAAACTGTGCTGGACACCGGCCCTCCAGGACTGGAGTTGCTTACCCCTTGTTTAGAGTGTGTCATCACAATATATCAGCACATGTGTAAACAGGTTTTTGAAACACCCTCAGACTGCAGAGAGTTAAAGACCCCAATTATGACTTTTTCAGAAGAGACTTGATGTATAAATAGCTCAGAAATAAGTGATCTGATTTCTATGTGCGCACAACTGCAACTCACCTCATCTCCAACCATGTTCCACATTTGTACTAATGGGAGGCCCGTGTTATTGTCATAGTTTGTAACCTAAAACAACAAAAACAAAAAGTATATTTTAACAACAGTGTACAAATTCAACAAACAGTGAAATCTGTAATTGCCCCTTCAAGGGTCGAGACCTTGGCACGGTGAAGGGGTTGAATACTTTATGGAACCTCAGGACTGTCATCGGGAGCCAAAGTCAGAACAAAGGTCAGCCAAGAAGAACAGGCCTTGGGGGGAGGGGTCAGATAAACATTGATCCAACTGGCCTCCATGAAAGGGACAAAAGACCATGCTTGGGTTACTGGGACCCACCCCTGGAGCCAGGCCTGCAGGGTAGGTCAGTCTGCGGCTGCTTGGTGGCTGAGAAGCCCACGTAACCCCTTCAGGTTCAGCCCAAAAACGGCTAAATTTGGGTCATCTTGCGGAGTCCCAAATGGCAACGTGAAAGGTGGGGGTGGTCTGCAATGTCTGACGGGCGGCTGGCAGATGAGGGGAGGTGAAGGACAAAGAGACCTGCTGAGTATGATGAGCCTTTAGGGATTAAAATTATTTATGCAAAAAGAGGGGTGTACAAAGGTCAACCTTTACAAGTTGCATCTGTGCAAGACTAAAAATCATTATTCTTAAAATCAGCTTAATATCACCACCAGATGGGTAACAGCAGCACATTAGCTTTGCAGATCAGGCCTTATACATGCCGTTAGGCCTTGTGCTCATTAACAGACCAATTCTGTAATATTTTTCTAATATGCATCTCAGACTTGTCAAAGGTCACCAGGTCAGCATGTCTGAACTTATCAGATTAAAAGTTACTCAATTCTTACTCAGAGTCTATTAAAAAATTCTAAAAGACTTGATTCAGGGCTTTGTACATCACTTCATAAAACGCCTATTAATTCTAACTTAAGAGCCTGTTCAGCTTGCAATGCAAGTCTTATATGTGCACATATTAGTCCACTTTGATCCTTATACTTGGCGAAAACATTTGTCTTTGCTCTGTTAAACAGGGTTCCTAGAGCTTAAGGCAAGTTAAATCCACGACTTTTAAAGGCTTTTTAATGCCACGTGAAATGAAATTTAAGACCAACTTCACAAGTAACCACCACATCAGTTACACAAGGTTAGCGACAACTTTACCCAAATATTTATTTTAACATAAAACATGACTTTTTGAAGAGGTGCTGCGTTTTTTTTTTTTTTTTTCTTTTCTACAGCCATGTCCCTAAATAAGCCTTATGTGTGGAATATAAGTCTGTATATTAGTAAGTTGGTTTCACATCATTAGGTTTAATAACATGAGTTTAATCAATAACTTTTGTAACTGTACAAAAAAAATTTTTTTTTAAATTACATATATATATGAATATGTATGAAGATACTTATCACATTATTACTAATATTTAATTTAAAAAACACATGAAACCAAATTATGAAAATGGCTAAAATGAAGAATGCTAGCCACATTGATGTTTGTAACACTTCACGTTTTTTTCAGTAATTGTGAGATGGTCCCTAACACTGCAGCATGTAGCTGGTAATTGTGAGACGGTCCCTAACGCTGCAGCATGTACCGGGAGTGAAAACAAAGCTTTGCTCCTGCCTCACTGGTCAGAAGTTAATTTTAGTAAAAGGTTCTGCTTGTAGTTTGTCTTCTATTTCACCACCAAACTGTAACTGTGCTGGTGAATCAGCGTTTAGTTAACTGGTGAGGAAAAGCAGAATTAGGAATATCTAACGAATGACTAATATTAAACTTTAGCTCAGTTTGTGTTTCACGCTGCGCATGCATGACTCAACTGCCTTTATTGACATCGTGCCGAATGTGAAACATTTCTTGCACAAATACGCATCGCCTCATAATTACAATTATAAAATCCTCCTTACCATGTGTTAACATTAAGACTTCTGAAAGATTTAAGACATGTTAATACCAATTAAGGCCTTATTTTTAGATTAATGAATTCAATGCCTTTTAAGCCTTTTTAAGGATCCGCGGGAACCCTGTTAAATAAAAGCAAAAGATTTACATTTTTATTGCATTTTCAGGAAGCGTGCCAACTTCTCTGGAAACAGGATTTTTATTATTTGGAACCTCAGTGTTGTTCAGCACTTACCTGCGCAAGCAAAGGTACTCCTCGTGTTAGTTCTTCCAGAGCAGAGTTAGCTTCAGTTGAAAACCGATCCTCTCCTACACAGGACACGCAGGGGTGAAGGGGGCTGGTTAACAAGTGCTTAAAAAAACCTTTCCAACAACACAGAAACATACATATAACAAAACGATCCATACCCGGAAGAGGAGCTACATTGTCCAGTAACACTTCTGTGCCTTGGAACGGTAGTGTCACAAAGTCTGACCTGAAAGTAAGAAATAAATTAAGAAATGGGAAGCTAAAAATCCCACAGTGTCACACTAAACACCCAGCAGAAGGAGCGGTAACCTAATCTGACGAAGGGTATCAATCTTCACTCTGTCATAGCCACCGTAGTCCACATATCGGATCTCCACTTCATTGGAATCCTTGTAGAATGAGATGACCTGCGCTCGCCACCACGCGCCATCAACTGCTGGAGCCGCACAGATCACACCAACTACATACAGGAGGACAGAGAAACCAATCAATTAAGAGATTCAGAGAAGAACCGAATGACTCAAACAGTCAGAATCTCTCACCTTCAGCTGGAGATGGCAGGGCAGGAGTGCCAGTCTGAGAGTAGCACAGGAACATCTGCTGGTCAAGGCTACGCAGGGCATGATAGGTAGGGTGAGTGTGCTGCTGGACAAACATGTGTCCAGCCGAGACAATGTTGACTACAATGACTTCTACAGTCACACCATTAGGAAGGAGGAGCTGCAAGAAAAAAAAAAATATTCAGTCATAATATTCACAGTCCTGGTCCTAATTTGTACAAAAATGTACAAAAATAAAATGTACAAGGCTCTGTTAGACCCCGCTGTAAGAGAGTCATCATTGAACAATACAAAGAAACCATGTGATTTGAGTTGAAAGGAGAAGCCTGGACTTCACTGGGACATTTTCAGCTGTCCTGCTATTGGACATGCTTGAATTTAAACATAACCCTGTGAAGTCGGCAGACCCACAATACCACATAAAACACTTGTATAACTCAGATTTTATCCTAGAAACAAAACTAAACATACCCCGGAAACCTAAAAAAAGGTCTCCTCATCTCATCTCATCTCATCTCATCTCATCTCATCTCATCTCATCTCATCTCATCTCATCTCATCTCATCTCATCTCATCTCATCTCATCCATCCATCCATCCATCCATCCATCCATCCATCCATCCATCCATCCATCCATCCATCCGATTCTTGTGAGAGGAGCTTAAATAAGCAGAGACAGGTTTGTGAGCGACACTCAGACAAGCTGTGCATATTTTCCTGCCAAAAGATGCAATCTGTCATTCATATGATAATGACATGGTAATTCCGGACATCCTACTGGTGGAATGTGAACCTGAACAAAGGCCTCTCATCTTCACACCTCTCTCATAAATATTCAATATAGGAGCCACTGAGTGAGTAAAATAGTGTCACCTCACATTAGTTAAGCTGTAGAAATAAAAGCACATATAATGTCTAAAAGCTGTAATGAGCAGTGTGTAGCCAACACCTCTGTTTATTCAGTTCTGAGCTCAAAAGTCTTGGCTAGAAATGTTTAGAGTGTTTTTCACAATACATCAGCACATCTGAATTTTTGTAAAGTCTAAGTTTAGAGCAGATTTAATCAGAATATAGATTTATGACACTTACTGTTCTGACTCTGTTGTTGATGAGTCTGTGCTGAACTAAAGCCTGTGTAACACTTTGGGGAAAAATAATTTTGGATGGGTGTAATTTTGTAAAAAGTCAGGACATGTCGGACTACATCAGAGTGTCTGAAACACCCTCAGACTGCAGGGGGTTAAATTATCTAGTTAACTGGGAAACTCTGCACTGTGAAACAATTCATTTTCTTCCTGCCGCAGACACAGAGCCAGTCTTACCCAGGATGTCATGGGCAGTGAGGGTAGTGTGAGTGGCAGCGGTGGGGGCGCATACAGGTTGGTCAGGTCCAAGTCTTTGAACTTCTTTCCGATCAAAGCCAGCGCTTTGTCTACCTGCTGCTGGGTGCCTGAGAGCAGAAAAAAAGTGCACATTTAACATACAACACAAACCAAAGTCATCATCCGTCAGGCTTGGCACAAAACTTTGACTCTCACTCACCTTCTATATGGCAAATCTGAAACTCTTGAGTGTAAGGCAGGGTTGAGATGTAGATCTTTGCACCAGAGCTCTGCTTCAGAAAGCTCACATATCTCCCTTGCTTGCCAATTAGTCTCCCAACTAGATGCTGCAAACCAAGAAAAAGGATCAGATCAAATATAACCGCCAATATTTTTGACTGAGTAAATTTTATGAGCACTAGAGACTAACACTGAGGTTAGCTAAGAATTATTAACTTTATATAAGAACTATTGTCCAGTTGACTTCAGTAGCTGTCCAGTATATATAGTAGTGGCCAAAAGTTTTGAGAATGACAGAAATTTTGGTTTTTTTAAAGCCTGATGCCAGTTTTTAAATGGAGGAAATTTGTATTGTGATGAATTATTAATGAATTAATGAATGACAGCATCAACTATTTATCAAATCATCAAGAACATCAAGGAGGCAGGTTCAATTACAGTTCAGGGCCCAACAAAGTCAAGCAAGCATCAGGACCGTCTCCTAAAAAGGATGCTGCCATGAGATCAGGTCACCATCAGTGCAGAGCTTCCTCAGGAATGGCAGAGGGCAGGTGTGAGGGCATCTGAACGAGTCTTTTAGAGGATGACTTGGTGTCAAGAAGGGCACCCTTCTGTCCAAAAACATCAAGGACAGTGTGACTCTGCATGAAGTACACAGACTGGGGCTATTTTCCCAGATGAAGCCCTTTCAGACTGTCTGGAGAAGAAAAGGTGATGCTACCATCAGTCCTGTGTCATGCCAACTGTAAAGCATCCTGAGACCATTCATGGGTGGGGCTCTCATCCACAGGAGTGGGTTCACTCAAAATTTAGCCTAAGAACACTACTGTGAATTAGGAACGGTATCAAAAAATCCTCCAAAAGCTTCTCCCGATGATCCGGGCGCAGTTTGGAGATGAAGAGTGCTGTTTCCAGGCTGATGGGGCACTGTGTCACATGGCAAAGGTGGTAACCAAGTGTCTCTGTGAACAATGTGAACCATGGCCAGGAAACTCTCCAGATGTCAATCCTCAAAAGGAGAGTGGACAAACAAAAACAAAAACTCTGATCAAGCACCGATTAGGCAAGAATGGGTTGCCATCACTCAAGATTTTACCCAGAAGCTGATATGCAGCATGCCGAGGTGAACTGCAGAAGTCTTAAAGAAGAAGGGGCATCACTGTAAATATTAAGTCTTTGTTTAAACGGGATGTTTCAGTTAATAAAGTAAAAAAAAAAAGTATGGAATGCTTATAATTGTACTTCATTGTAACATCTGACAAAATGTTCAGAAAAAAACAGACAAACTTTGTGCCATTCTCAAACGTTTTGCCACGACTTGACAACACTGATGGTTTTAAAATTAGGGGCAGTGCTACGAAAGCTCACCTTTGGCACCTCTATCTCCCACACAATCAGCTCAGAGCTCTGTGATTGGCCGGACTGGCTGCCACTCTGTTGACTTTCTCCCGTCCCCAAGGTGGAGCAGCTATCCACCGAATCCATACTGTTCACATCCGAACCTGCATCAGAACACTTTGGTAAGTAAATCTTCTGTCAAGATGCCGAATAGTGTTGAATTATATACTCATTTCAAAGCTCAACATACTCCAAAGCCTCCTCTTCTACCTTACGCCAACCTACAGACCATAATGCCAAGCATCGTAACTGCAGTTCCACTGAGCTGTACGTTTACTAACCACAGTTACGACCAACCTCAAAGCCTTCACAGGTGTTTACGGCTCTTTGAAGAGCAACTAACTGCGGCTTAGCCTGATCATTACTGTCTGCTAAGCAACAGGTGTAACAAACACAGATACAGATGAACACAGATTCATGAAATAATTATGGTTCAGAGAGCGCCTGTGCCAAATATGTGGAGGTAAATTCTCTGTACGGAAGCTTACTGGTTTCTGATATACAGTGTCAAAGTATTCACCCCCTTGGCATTTTTCGTGTTTTGCTACCTCACAACCTGGCATTAAAATGGATTATTTGAGTGTTTGCATCATTTCATTTACAGAACATGACTACAACAATTTCAGTGTGCGTAAGTATTCACCTCCTAAAGTCCATCCATCCATTATTACATCCGCTTAATCCTCATCAGGGTCGCGGTTAGTCCCCTACACCTCACTGGGCACAGGGCAGGGCAGTACACTATTTAACTAAGCCCAGGACAGGGAGCCAATCCATCGCCGCCCCCTGAAGTCAGTACTTACAAATACAGCTGTAAGTCACTTTGGATAAGTCTCTGTGAGCTTGCCACATCCTGATACTGGGATTTTTGTTTGATCTTCCCCTCGACTCGGACCGGTTTCCCAGTTCCTGCTACTGAAAAATGTCCTCACAGAATGATGCTGCCACCACCATGTTTCACTGCAGGGATGGTGTTCTTGGTGTGATTAGATGTGTTGGTTTTGTTCCAGGCATAGCGTTTTCCTTGGTGGCCAAAAAGCTTAATTTTGGTCTCCGTAAATTTGTGAGGTCTCCGACATGCCTTTTGGCAATCTCAAACTAAGCCTTCCTATTTTTGTCCAAGTAAAAGCTTTTTTCTGGGCACTCTTCCATAAAGTCCAGCTCTATGGTGTGTACAACTTATTGTGGTCATATGGACAGACCTTTGGTCTCTTTGCTGCCTCTCTGATTAATGTCCTCCTTGCCTGGTCTGACAGTTTTGGTGGGGAGCCCTCTCTTGGCAGGTTTGTTGTGGTACCATGTTCTTTTCACTTGATGATACTGGATTTGATGACAGGGTGACCTTTGGTCTCTTTGCTGCCTCTCTGATTAATGTCCTCCTTGCCCGGTCTGACAGTTTTGGTGGGGAGCCCTCTCTTGGCAGGTTTGTTGTGGTATAATGTTCTTTTCATTTGATGACGCTCTGGATAATCAGAGATTTGGATATTTTTTATAACCAAACCCTGACTTGTACTTCTCAACAACTTTGTCTCTGACTTGCTTGGAGATCTGCTTGGTCTTCATTGTGTTTGCTTTATTTTACTTTATTTTAAATGTATTATTTTATTTTATTTAAATACAGGTTGTAACGTAATGAACTAGGTTAAAAGCCAAGGAGGCTGAACACTTTCGCAAGACACTGTATTAACCGCGACACTGACAAGTCAAACATAAAATAAAAGGAAGAACCATGGCTTTCCCTACCAAACATTATAAAACTTAAGTAGAACCAAAGAATGAATTTTGCAATGAAGTCTGGGTCACAAAGTGTAACGTCTGACTAAGCACAACACCACAATGTTCAACAACTTTGAGATATGCATATTAAAGTTAACTATTAAGGACACTACAGTATTATTAAAACACTTCCTGTCTTACATTGGGCTAACTGGAAAAACAACCATGCCTTGAAATTCAACTTTACTGACAGTTTGACAGGACAAGGAAGTTGTCAGCAGCAAACAGTAATTTTTGACAAGTGCTTCCTGTCATTAACGTAAAGAATAAAGCTTAAACTTCTCAGATCAGCTTTTGGTGCATCTGTCTACTACTTCAATGTAAAATGATTGGACTGCATCAATGAGAAAGAATTTGCAACAAAGATGTGCAAACAACAAATTTTTTAAAGGACAAATTTGTCTTTATAACCACCAAAAATAATTTGATAGAATATTTTACATTATTTTTTACAAAAACATGAATTGAATGACCCAGTTTGTGGTCCATAGAGCAGGTCCCCCACATGTGGGCAGCCATGTTTAAAAGACATTTAGGGGTTCCTTGCGAGATTGAATCATGATACTTGCCATCAGCAGTCAGGGCCTGAGAGAGCAAAAATTGGTTTTGCTCTCTCTGGGCGGGTAAGATGGCACTCTCATCACTACTAAGTCATGTTGGCTGGCTCAGAAGTTTGCCTGGTGATCCATCAGAACTGGGGATCCTGCGCTTTCCTCTGAGCGCGTTGGCTGCCAGGTGGTGATGTATCGGCAGCAGTTAGAAAAGAGGCGGAGCTTGACTTCACATGCATCGGAGGAGGCCTGTGTTAGTCTGCACCCTCCTAGACTCAGAGACATTACAAGTGATGGGCGGGTCAATTGGCTACCAAACACATTAAGGAAGACGCAAGTTATAAAGGTCGTTTCTAATGAAGAAAACCCAAAAATCACAATTCACTTATCCAGTACATCAAACAGACAAAATCCATTTTAAATAAGATATTTCAGTCAACACAGCACAAAGACAAAGTATCATATTTGTCCAATATAAACTACAACAATATAGACGGTAACAGTCAGTTTTTAAGGACAAAGACTGCACGTCGGGCAAGGCGTCACTACTTGTATCTACATGCTCTTACAGCACTGTTTGGGAATCTGAGAAGTCGAGGCGTCCATGGGTCTGACAGTAAATCAACTACACTGCTCCACTGTTAATATATGATATTCAAACAAACTCTGACGAGCATCTCTGGGGAGTTTCTGAAAATTCGACTGCAAAGAAAAATAATCAGCCTTTGAGATCAGCACTCACCTCCTGACTGATCAGCCTCCGCCTCACTGGTTCCGTTCCTGAGGCCTGTGCCATTCAGCCGTGCCGCCTCGCACACCGCTGCCAAATGCTCCGTCGTCAGCGCCGACTCTTCCACACCCGCTGAATCCGAGCTCTCCTGCAGCTCGTCTCGCTTTCCCTCTAAACATCTGGACATCTTCAAAATCTGAATAAGGTCCTCTTTGCTCTCAGGCTTGGCCGAGGACAAACCTGTGCTGAGCAGAAGGTCCTCGCAGCTGATGCCATCCTCTGACTGGCACGTGCTGCATCCGGAATCCTCCGTTCCCGTTACAGAATGCTCGGGCAGCGCTGGCGTCGATTTCAGTTGCGTCTGAGCGGAAACTGTACATTTGTGCTCATCCTCGGACTTCTCCCAGAGAGACGGAGCGAGACAGCCATTGATGACCTCCTTCACCATCTGCGCAGCTCGCTGCTCAACAAGATCTGCGTGGCCTTGCGCAGAGGATGCATGGCGGACCTCTTCCCTCATGATTTCCTTCCCATTCGACGTCGCTGCGCTGCTGCATGCTGCCTCGGAGCTGCTCACGGCCATGACCTCCTGGGTGGCGGCCGAGATGACCTCTGTAATGAGGCCAGCAGCCAGGCGATGAAGCTCTTCCATGCGGTCACTGGTCTCCGCTCGCTGGCCCAAATGCCCATTTTCATGGTGCTGGGCGTCTACAGAAACATCAGAGACGGGTGTGCTGGCAGAGAGGGGTAACGAAGAAGGAGCTACAGGGCTTTCGGGAACGAGAAACTGCCGAGACGTAGCTTGAGCGCACCGATTCACAGCTGTGAACGTTGTCGATGACGGCAAGTCATCTTTGGTGGATAAAAGGCCGTCTCTCACCAAGTCTGCTTGGACATTTTCAGCAAAAGGCACAGCCAGCATGTTGTCAGACACCTCTCCCTCAGGCTCTGGACGTTCTGCTTTGGCCAACTCTGCCGCCCGGGACACAGACAGGGCTAATTCTTTAGTGTCAGGTTCCTGTTCTTCGAGCGCTGGATGCTGAAGCTGTCTAAGCGAGTCCACCTCTTCTGCTTTAAGCAACTGGCTTGACTCCTTGCTTACTTCCCCTGCCTGTGCTTCCGTATGAAGAGGGCTTTTCTCTATTACATCTAAAGAGGCTGCAGTTAGAACGGACGGCTTTTGTCTGACGGTCTCAAGGCTGCTCTGTTGCGAGTCTGTAGTTGCACTGGTTTGAGGTGTCGCCAGCTTTCCGGATGCTACCACTACCAGTGGAGACAGAACCGGCTCCACTGCTGAGGACTTTGTCACCGGAGCGTGAACCTGCGCTACGACCTCCTGCTCAGCAGGGCTCTGCTCTTTGGCCTTAGATCTGTCTTGGCAGGTCCTGTCATGCCTATTGCTGGATGCTGAACAGCCCTTATCCACCATCCCATTGCTGCCCTCAACAGGAGAAGCCAACAAGCCCATGTCCTGTGCCTCCTGGCTGTCGAGGCTGGCGATCCGTGCTTTCTTGCGCGAGGTGTACCACCACCAGCCTATGAGCGCTAGCACTCCAGGAAGTGTGTACGGGATAAAGGAACGAAACCTCAGCGGCATCTCCTATGAACCCTAGCTACTGATCCTGAAAAAGAAAGAAAAGACAAGAGTTAGAGGTCAGCAGTTCTGCTCCCAAATCAATCTAAGACAGTACTTTAAGAACAGCTTCAGTAAAGTTCTCAAACTACCGTAGTTTCCAAAAATATCCTTCGATATAGTTAAATTCATTAAGGATTAGTAATATTACATCAATTTTTAATCATTAAAGCCATGGTGCTTTGAAACACTCAGGTTAAACTGTACTGTCAATCAAAGTTGGCAATGGCCGCCCAGATGCTGCCACACAGAGCTTCAGAGATTTATATTTTTAGCTCAGAAGTCTATGGGGGGGGGCTTCAGAATGGGGAAACCTGTCTGTAATGCATACTTGAGCTTTTTCCAAACTGGACATTAATTTTTTTTGCCAATTGACCCGCCCACTCGTTAACTCTCACCATCACTTTCAATGTCTCTGACTCTAGGAGGGTGCAGACTAACACAGGCTTCCTCCGATGCATGTGAAGTCAAGCTCTGCCTCTTTTCCAACTGCTATTGATACATCATTGCCAGGCAGCGAACGAGCTTGGAGGAAAGCGCAGGAGCCCTGTTCTGATGGAACGCCTGGCAGACATCTGAGCCAGCCGACATTACTTAGTACTGCTGGGGAGAGAGTGACATGTTACTCACCCAGAGAGAGCACCGCCAATTTTGCTCTCTGGGGTCCCAACTGCCAATCCTCAAATTATAGTGCCTTAGTCCACTGAGCCTCTGGGGACCCTGTGATTTTTTTTTGGAAAAACTAGAATTTTCAACTCATCACTGTGGAGCTGTGTCTCCAAAAACAAGCTCCTTTACATATAATAAATAAACTTCTGGCAGATTAACTTTCTGAATTAAATCAAACGATTTCCACGATATTCTGACTGTTGGTGATGCTCTATTAAAAACAGACATGACTCTCACTGGAGCAGCAGTTTATACAGACTTTATACAGTGCTGTATCCAAGGCTGTGTTAAATACACAAAGCGACGGTGCGTAGATACGGAAAGAGATCATAACTGGGCAGCTGTTTGCTCCAAACCAAATCAAGAGAGCAGCTTTAAAAAACCTCTGACTGGAAACAAATCTATGCCAAGATGCTCACAAAAGTCATTTAAATGTTAAGAATTAGGTTTAACAAGTTACTTCCTGTACTGTAATCTCACAAACCTGTAAAAAAGAGTTTGTATGATGGCTTGTGTGCAGTATTGTAATGTGTACCGACTCTGCGGATGATTTTAATACATCAGGTCCCATAAAACTGAATTTACTGTTTATCTTCTTACTATATTACTGTTTGTTTCCTGAGCTGGCTGATGGACGGATTAATGAAAGGAAGTAAAAAAAGAAAAAAGGAATGAGAAAGAGAACAAGAGCAAGAGAAAGAAAAAAGAAAGATGACAGAAAGGAGAGATTTGAAAGAAAGGCAAGGAAAAATGGAGAAAAAAAGGAGAGAAAGAAAGGAGAGAAAGACAGTAGTGAGAGGAGAAAAAGAGAAAGAACAAAGACGAGAAAAAAAAAAAGATGAGCAAAAAATTTGAGTAAGGACAGGAAGAAAGACGAGTGCAAGAAAAAAAGAAAAAGAAGAAAAATAGAAATTAGAAAAAGAGAAAGACGGGACAAGAGAAAAAAGGAGAAAGAGTGAGAGGAGAGAGAAAGACGAGAAAATGAAGAAATGGGGAAAAAAAGACAAGACAAGACCAAAAATGAGTACAGGAAAAAAGACGAGAGAACGAATTTATGTATCCATCTATCATTAGACTACCAACATGCTCAGTCAGTCATTATTATTAATATCATCATCATCCCTATTATCATTACTAGTATTTTTATTATTTTTATTTATTTATTATTATTTATATCATCATCATCCCTATTATCATTACTAGTATTTTTATTATTTTTATTTATTTATTATTATTTATTATTAATATCATCATCATCCCTATTATCACTAGTATTTTTATTTATTTAATTTTTTTTATTATTATTTTTATTAATTATTATTATTATTATTTATTACTGTTGTGTGATGTTGTGTGACTACAAGTGATGTTAGCTTTGTGCTACATATTCCTGCTTCAAACTGCTAAACTATCCGGCTCATCTAAAGAAACTGTGTGAAATTAAGTCTATTATTAAACGTTAACAGCATTAAACTCTCGGCCTGTAGTCTGCTGTTAAAGTATCACATTTGTTGTGTGGGTATTTTTGAGAGACTGGCAGAGTGGTGATGCCCGTTCAGTGCACTGCAGTGTCCGTTTACATGCATCTGATCTTCACTGAGGAACCACCAGAAACATCTTCACAGACGTGGCTACACATTACAACTTCAGTAGTTCTTCTGCTCTACAGTATACACAGCAGTGCGACCACTCTCACTTATAGTGAACCCTGCTGAAAAGGGGGAGGAGTCTGTGCACTGACGCAGCAGAGGCGGGACCACACAACTACAGTTTAAGTTAACAGGGCGACATGCTGAGGGGCCTCCTGCGCTCATTGGCCTGCAGCCGCTCCATGTTAAAAAAAGGATACCCCAGCATGCCTTTCCTTAACTGACCCAGAGAAGCGGAGCCTGTGGGAAGGAAGGAATGCTCGGCAGCCTCTTCCCTCCACCGCGCTATATAAAAACGACGTCGTGCTAATACGCTTCGAACTTGTACTTTGACCCCACAGAGATGGGCTGAAGCGGGGCGTGCCAACACCCTGGCAAAATGAAGGACACATGCCACGTGCCACACAGCATGAGTTCATATCAGTGTGTGAAATCACGAGATAACCAAATGGAGCTAAATCAGGGCTGACTTTGTCCAACGGATATGAGGGGCATCGCCAATTAACTTCCTTAAAAGATCTGAACACGTACAAAGCCTGAGCACAACTTTCTCTTCTGAATGGACATCCTGCAACATGGACGGAGGATGTGTTTAGTGAGATTACGCTCATAAGAGGCTCAGCTATGAATGACGCTGGATTAGGAGAGACACCTGAATGGTGTGATGTGTTAGTCCCTCCTTAAAGGAACGCCAGGAACAACAACGTGAGGAAAGTTCAGTCACATCTGTCAAACATTCCACACTAAAGCTTTTCAGGAACATTAACGCGACTTACGACTCCAGCTCTACACTCGTAAACGAGGCTCTTCAAGGGTTCTAAAGAGTTCTATATAGAACCAGGAACACTGGTGTGAAAGGGTTCTTCACTTTGATAAATGTGCTGTAGAAAATGGTTCTATATAGCACCCAAAAGTGTTCCTCTACTAATACAAGCGTGACATCGTAACTATAGCAGAACCCCTTTTGGAGCTATACGGAACCATTGTCTAGAGAACATTTCTCATCAGTCATCATGTAAAGAACCCTTTGGGTTATTTAAGTGTTGATGGGTTCTATATAGAACCATTTTCATTACTAGAACTGCCTTTTTTAAGAGTGTATGTAGAACCAGGAACACTCAAAGAACCCTTTGCATAAATAAAGGGATCTTCAGGTCAATGTGTGTTGTAGATGGTTCAGTACAGAACCTTTTTGAAAATGGTTCTATATAGCACCCAAAGGTGTTCCTCTAATAATACAAGCGTGACATCGTAACTATAGCAGAACCCCTTTTGGAGCTATACGGAACCATTGTCTAGAGAACATTTCTCATCAGTCATCATGTAAAGAACCCTTTGGGTTATTTAAGTGTTGATGGGTTCTATATAGAACCATTTTCATTACTAGAACTGCCTTTTTTAAGAGTGTATGTAGAACCAGGAACACTCAAAGAACCCTTTGCATAAATAAAGGGATCTTCAGGTCAATATGTGTTGTAGATGGTTCAGTACAGAACCTTTTTGAAAATGGTTCTATATAGCACCCACAAGTGTTCCTCTATTAATACAAGCTTGACATCGTAACTATAGCAGAACCCCTTTTGGAGCTATACAGAACCATTGTCTAGAGAACATTTCTCATCAGTCATCATGTAAAGAACCCATTGGGTTATTGGAGTGTTGATGGTTCTACATAGAACCATGTTCATTACTAGAACTGCCTTTTTTAAGAGTGTATGTAGAACCAGGAACACTCAAAGAACCCTTTGCATAAATAAAGGGATCTTCAGGTCAATATGTGTTGTAGATGGTTCAGTACAGAACCTTTTTGAAAATGGTTCTATATAGCACCCAAAAAAGGGTTAATATATGCGGAACCATTTTCAAAAGGTGTTTATACAGAACCATCTAAAACTCATTTCTCACCAAGTTCTCACCCTTTCACCATGAAAAGAACCCTGTGGGTTCTACACAGAACCATTTTCTTTATTAAAGAACTATCTTGTTTAAGAGTGTAGTCTCAACAGCCCAGGCCCAGTTGATTCTGTGTGGTGTCGTTATGTACCAGTGAACTGGACGGGATGGGAACAAGGATGGGTCGGTCATATCACCCAACACAGCACCATCCACAGATCCCTGGGGTGCTACTTAAACTCATCGGTTAATGCACCTGTGCATGCAAAGGGGGTAACAGCGTAATCAACAACATGCAAAAATACATATGTACACATGTAAATGAACTGTTTGGTGAAAACAGACAAGGCCCGTATGCAACTGTATTATCAGAACATTGACCATTTGGAATGAACTCTGGGTTTGATATGGGGGTACAGGGTGAAGAGTGGCAGCATCTCAGATGTTCTGCAGGAGACTTCAAGTGCCTCCCAAGGCAAGTGGTTCCCCAAGGGAACAATGACTCCGGCAGACCAGAGAACCTCTAAAGAACACAGGAGTGAGGAAAGTCATAATATTCTGATATGCATATTATTCTAAACAAAGCCGCACACACTGAGGCTGCCATGCATGAGGGTGACACTCAGTAGGTGGACAGCAGTCACGTGACTCAGGCTGCAGAGACATTTGAGATCAAAATAAAAGTCATGTTCTTTTGCCGACCACAGCTGACGGTCACCTTCGGTGAGGTTAAACACACGGCAGGTTGTGGACGTTATCACCGGCCTGTAGTGGTTAGGAATCACGGCGCGCCGTTGTACGACCTTGGGGAGTAGATAACAGTGGGGTCACTCCACGTTGATGAATCTTTAAGCAGCTTATTATCGTGTCCGCCTTTAGACCGCAAAACAAAGCGCACCGAGCTGATCCTGCGCTAATATACACGCTAAACACCGCAGTACTGCCCTGCTTATCTATTCTCCCCCATGCCCTTTATTTCCTCCTCAAACATGTCCAAGAACACGTTTCAGTACGAGTGTCTGAAAAACCGCACCGTGTCGAGCAGCTGCAGCATGTGTGCTACATGTGCTAACAGGCTACCGCTAACCACAACTCACCTCTCGCCAAACTACACCGCTTTATTCACTAACCACGTACTTTATCTTCAGCGGTGAAACGTCACACACAAATACATCCCCTACAACTTTAATGCCCGGGACAAACACATGAGCACGCCGCACACGGGTGCATTTTTTGAGAAATAGTCCAGCTGCAGAACCGCAGACCGGCCCCCGGCTGGACGAAGCTCAGTAGCCCGCGGCTGGGCGGAAGTTAGTCCTCCTTTAAAACAAAAGTCCTTAGCTGAGCAAGACCGTCCGCAGTTAAATTGGCAGTGAATGGAAGAATAGAATGATTAAAATATCGACGTGTGCAAGGTTGTACATAGATATTTATTAATTTTAATGTAAAACAGTTTTTATATATAGTGATTGAAATCATGTCCATTCTCCGCATATTACATACAATGTGCGCCTTTTGTATGTCTAAATATATTGTTTATTTACAACCTGTTCACCAATAACATCTGATACTATAACATTAGTTACATTTTTATAAACTTCTAATTGAAGTTATGCATTACCATTTATGTATGAAATTTTTTGTATGTATTTTACTATTTTTGTACAGAGATGTTCTTGGGCATTTTATTAGTGTAATAAATTATTAAACTATTTCCTTAAGAGACGATTTTACATATTTTTTCCGTATAGAAACATACATACTGTACTACTTTGGGGGGCATAAACTTTTATATATTTTACTATGTCCATATACAAATTTTACTACTTTTCATATAGACACTAATACAAAATCTAATTTTGTATAGAAGCTATAACTTTCTTACAGAAACCTACTATTGTCATATAGAAACTCTTTTTACATTTTTTTTTTACTGTTTTCATAAACTTCTTTTGTATAAAACCTAACATTCGTACAGAAGCGGTTTTATTTTTGTATATACTTTTTTTTGCAGAAACTATAATGCTAAGTATTTCATTATATATTTGCACATAACATTTTACTTTGCTACCTTAACAATATAACATTTAAATACATAACTAATGTTCCATTAAATAAATAAAAAATAAGTGTTTACGAAACAATGTGACAAGCAATATTAACAGCACGTCTCTGTGTGTCTTGCACGTCTAGGGCTTCATCCAATCAGGGGCCATGTCCAGTCAGAGGCCTGTCTGCGGGGCTGCAGCTGGACGCTACAGGCATTTTGACCTACAGCGTGTTTATGAGTTAACGGTAGGCCGAGGCGCTGGATGAATTAACACGGGGCAGCCATATAGCTGCACCGAGAGGTCATCCGGCAGTAAAAAGCCACATAGTATCGTGACTTTTAGCAGAACAGACAGATCCCACCGTCTACTGCTTAATGCGTTTTATAATAAATAACGTCTAAGAGACGTGCACAGCTCGACTATCTGACCTCATTCAAACGTGTGGACTATAATCCAGTCCTGCAAGCTTACAGTACCTGAGAAAGTGATTCAGATTAAAAGCTGAGAGTCTCTCAGAGCAGACAGCTTAAAGTCGTGTTGGCTGGGAAGCCATAATTAGTTATCTAACAGCTCAGGTTTAGCGGCGCTGTGACACTCAAACTGAGCAAACAAAGCAAAACTGCGCCGTTTACGTCCAGAGCACGAATATGCTAGTGTTCACCTCACCGCCGGCTGAAGTAGAGGGCAACACTGGTAAACCACGTCCCACAGGAGCTGCGCGCAATGCGGTGCCAAACTCACCGTGTCTGCACGTCCTCCTCGCCGCCACCGTGAATCACACAGCCGCTAAAATAAAGCTCAGTCACCTCTCCGTCCTGTGGGCCCAACACAGCCCCGCCGTGCCCCTCTACACGCTGCGTACGTCTCTCTATCTCTCGTCCCCACGTGTTGACCGAGCGAACGCACACTAAAACACAGACGTATCAGCTGATCAATTCTCGCGATAACTGCGCGTCGCTGGCGACTGTAGAAGATCTCGCGAGGCTTCGTTGTGAGCTTTCGAGCGAGATTATGCATCTACAACACTTGTCATTCGACTTTAAATGAGATTTATTTATAACCAACCTTTTATACAGATGGAGGAGTTGATTAAACCCATAACACTGGCCATAAAAGTTATTTTTTTGGCTTTTCCACTGATTATGTCCTCCAGACTCTGAGATCTTGATTTCCAAATGAAATACAAAATTGACTTTTCATCTGCTGGTGCTGTTTCACAGCGTTATATCAAGACAAATTAACTTTTCAATGATATTCAAATTTTTGAGATGCACTTGTATAGCTCACAAACCAGAAATACAGAATCTCAAATGATTAGAATATTTAATTTGGAGTAAATTACTATTCAAACAGTATCACATAAAAACATTAAATGTTTGAAAAATATCACTTTACATGTAATGAATATAAAATATGACGGCTGAATGAACTTGTAAGCACAATTGAACATTTTCACAATATTCTAATTTTGGAGATGCACTAGTAAGTAAAGTTATACCGCTTGTAGCAGTTCACAGCGATTTTTTTATATTTATTTATTCATTTTTTTAATGATTTTATTCCCAATGTGTGTGGTACCCACAGGTGACCCACCTATTGGTTGACTCTCCTGATCATTTGTAATGTCTTACTCTAGGAGGGTGCAGACTCCAATGCATGTGAAGTCAAGCTCCGCCTCTTTTCAAATGGCTACCAATACATCACCACCAGGCAGCCAATGCACTCGGAGGAAAGTGCAGGATGCCCAGTTCTGATGAGTTGCCTGGCAGACACCTGAGCCAGCCCTCATTACTTAGTAGTGCTGGGGAGAGAGTGTCATCTTACCCGCCCAGAGAGAGCACAGCCAGTTTTTTTCTTTCTCGGGCCCCAGCTGCTGATGGCAAGCAGCATGATCGGGATTCAAACTTGCAATCCTCAGATCATAGGGACAGCACCTCAGTCCGCGGATCCACTCTGTGCCCCAGCAATTACTTTTCAATGAGTCACAGTAGAGCCAATCAGAACAGAGACATAAAAAATGCAGTAACAAAAATAGCCTGTTCAATTCTAAAGGACAGAGAGAGGCTGGAATGGTTATGTGAAAATAACAGTAGGATATGAACTTTGCTGATGCAGATGTGGGTTAAATCTCAGCTGCTGGTTAGTAGTGAGCTGTTGTAAGACTTGCTGTCATTGGATATTGATATCATAAATAAAGAGAGTAAAATTGATGACTACACTGTGGAAAAGTGGATGGGAACAGATTTACTACAGCATTTATTAAGTTTGGTATCGTCTACTTTTTTCTGGGAAATGTTGTCCCAGTTATCATTCATCCACTCGGTTTTTGTCTGCATGCCCACAAAACATCCACCAACACATTCTTCGTACATTTTGACTTTGTTTCTCATTGAAAACGCTCAAAACAAACTAAAACATGTCACACTAAAGAAACGGCGCACAGCAATACCGCCTGAAAACAGGTGTGAAAAATATCAGAGAACAGGTGTACAAAACAAAGGCTGCCAGCTGGACCACACCAGCACTCTCTAAAACAGAGCGTAAACCTGTAAGAGTGATGTTAAATGTTCATTTATCCATTTCATTAGTCTTTTGTGTTTATTTCTCTTTGTGTTCTGTGTGTAAAACTATAGTTATTCTATATAAAATGTGTTTTTGATCATATTTTGGAGTGTCTGCACAGATTAATTGTATCTACATTATCTCTTATGGGACATATTGCTTCAGTTATCATCAGACACTTTAGAACAGATTAATGACTAGAACCAAAGTTCCACTGTACTGATATTTGCATTTAAATTTAAAACTCTTAACAATGACCTTTGGTAGACTGGTGGGAAAAGGTCATTAAATATCAGCAGTTAATTAGCTTAATCTCAAACTGAAAATATGAGAGAAATATAACTTTTAACTGAAATTAAAAATATAAAATTATTGGCACCCTCACTTTTTAAGTCCACCTTCTCATCCAGGACTTCCTGTTTCACTGTGGTATACACATGAGGTGACACAGAGGCCAAACTCTCTGCATCATTAATCAATATGAGGAAGATTAGAGAGGGAATGAAATCAGACAGCAGAGTTTTGACCTTCATAATCAGGTAATGACTCTAAAATTAGCGACTGACCTGAAAAAGCCCATCATATTCACTGAGGTTTAAAACAACTGTGTGATGCTTTGGGCTGTTCTCCTCCACAGGTTTTGTGAAGAATACAAGGATACACAGCATCCTGGACTGCAGGAGAAGTAAAAAGAGATTTAAAATGATTATCTGGCTGAGAAAAAGCTAAAACTGGGTCATGGCTGCAGCGTCTTTCAGCAGCACAAAGTGAAACTATCCAAAACCACAGAAAAATGGTTCAGCAAAGAATCGAGTATTTGACATGGGTATCCGGGTTTCCTGACCAAAACATTGCTGAGAACCTGAAGAGAAGGGTTCTGTATAGAGAATTTCTTGCTGTGGATTCTCCAGATTCATTTAAGCATCACAGAAAGAACCTCAATACTGTGACATTGGCAGAGAGTGAGAGGTTGCACGAGGTACTAAATTCAGAGAACTGGGACAAATTCTTTTGCTCTTACAACACATTTACTTCCATTAAGTTATATATTTGTCACATTTTCTAGTGTCATATTAACCCCCTGGAGTCTGAGGGTGTAGTCTGACACACCTTCACTTTTTTACAAATTACACCCATCTAAAATTATTTTCCCCCAAACTGTTCCACAGGCTTTAGTTCAGCACAAACTCAGCAACAACAGAGTCAGAACAGTAAGAGTGTCATAAATCTATATTCTGATTAAATCTGCTCTAAACTTAGACTTTCCAAAAACCTGTTTTCAGATGTGCTATGTTGCGAAAAAACACTCTAAACATTTCTAGCCGAGACTTTTGAGCTCAGAACTGAATAAACAGAGGTGTTGGCTACACACTGCTCATTACAGTTTTTAGACATTGTATGTGGTTTTATTTCTAAAGCTTAACTAATGTGAGGTGACACTCTGTTTTACTCATTCAGTGGTTCCTAGATTGAATATAAGATAGATGTGAAACACTCAGGGACACATCTATTGTTCAGGTTTAACTCAGATGAGAGGTCTTTGATTAAAATTACACACATTCCAAAGCTGGTAATCCAACCAATGGCATGTCTGGAATTATCATTTCATTATCATATGAATGACAGATGGGGTTGTTTGGCGGGAAAAACGACACAGCTGTCCAAATCGCTCTCACAAACGTGTCTCTGCTTATTTAAGCTCCTTTCACAAATATCTAAAATATATTGTATTATATATTGAAAATTACACCCTTTAAAGTTTCCGGGATATGTTTTGTTTTGTTTGTATGATTAAATCTCGCAGTTATATGTTTTTGGGGAATTTCTTTAATGTGCCGCCGGCAGGAAATCTGACTCCAGTGCGCTAACCCAATTAAGCTAATTAACCTCAAATACCTATTTCCTGACCTTTTAAAACCCACATTAAACAAGAATTTCAATAATTATGCATTAGAAGTTCTTCTATACTATCATTTTAATCTTCCCATCAAAACGTTACTGATATTGCGACTCAACACATTAAAAGACTGAAAATACTGACTTTGAAGGATATTATGACGGGATAACTGTGACAGGGTAGTGGACAACTTTTATTATGAACACAGGTATAATTAAATTGCCATGTTATACATGTACAGCAACTAACTGCTTTACAAAAAAAGCAATACAACGTCATATTTACAATCATATAACTTCCGATTTTACACAAAAAAATATGTACAAATGACAAATGTGCTGTTTACAGATGACTGGTGCAGTTCAAATATGGTAAATGCTTCAAAACAACAGCTTTGCATTATATAAACACACGTCAATGGTTCTCGTCAATGTATGCAGAGCTGCTCAACTCGGAACGGATGAAAGATGAGCGGGAAGTTGTCTTGCGTCACAGTTCAGACACGTTTCAGAAAGGCTGAAGGGCAAGCATGCGTCTGATCAACAGGCAGTCCAGTCTACGTCGTACCCGCTTCTATAGCTTTACAGATTAGGCTTCTATATATCCTGAGAACTTAGACGGTTAAACTTCAGCGGTGTCAGTGCCTGGGATTAGAGGACAGAGATCATCACCTTGGTCTTTATCTTTACCCACGCCTTTCCAGTCCTTTCCCTGGAGCGCCGATGTCGATAAAAAACGTTAATTAAAAATTGTCCCGTTACATTACCAGTGACGCCAACACTTTACCAAACGCAGTCACCAGCCACGACTACACGCTACTAACCTTCAACCTTAAATGGTATTTACAGACAATAAAGTAAGAAAATAGGGAAGGAAAACAAAGTAAAGCAACTAAAAACAAGCAGAAACGTCAGATCACGGAAATACTTAACAGATTTGGTCCCGAATCCAAGCAAAAGGATGAGGCACTGTTATTTAAATAACCTTTTAAGGCTGATTCTTAGGAGACAGAGTGGTTTGAGATATGGGGTATAGTGGCTTACATGGAGGTAAAAACTGATTTTGGTTCCATTAAACGGATAATGCATGCATAAGTAACCCTTCTTTGTAGTGCTAGTTTCCCTTTAAAACCGTCAGTGAGGACCAACTGGAGAAAAACGATGCCTAAGAAACAGCATCCAGGGTATAATAGTGTACAGCAATGACTTTCAGCTTCAGTTCTGGAGAGAATGGACAATATTGCACATCAGGAGCACACTGTAGTGGTATTTGTTAGAATAATGTGTGTGTAATGGCCATAGTGGGAGGTGGGGTATGAATAAGCATGTAAAGTACATACTGAAAGCTTAAATAAGTCCACAGTAAACATAGAGACGGTAAAGAAAAGCTCTCATTTTTGGTGCAATATCAACACGCCTCCCTCGTTACATCCTCAGATTTGGGGGCCCGCGGTGATGCTCGTTGAGTTTAGACGATTAATACAGAGCATCAGCGCAGTCATCTCCCTTTACATATGCCCTTTAAACATAAAGACAGGACAGCATATACCTGCGAGGCTAAAATGACTCGTTCTCGTCCCCCAGAAAATTGGATTGTATTAAAAGAACCTGACCATATAACGCTCGTCAGTATTATTATTATTATTATTATTATTGTTAATATTATTTGAAAGCTTAATGGTTACAGGAGAACAGTGGTTAAGAGATACCTTCATTCAATTTGGAGTGATCTACCTTCACAGAATAAATATCTACAGTAAACGCAGCAAGTAATGATGTATATGTGATGATCATGATACTCTACAGTGCAGTAATGTGTGGACATACGTGAACTTTTCTCTATAATTAGTACCTGTTTCCACTTCCTCAGCTTATCTTACAAACTTTACACAGCTGACAAAGGCACACGATGGACAAAACGGCAACCCAAAATGTGTCATCATCATCATCATCATCTATATACACATCTGCACGGTTTGACATCCGAGTCTAGACATCGAGCCTGCGGTTATCAGGTTCTCTGAGGATCTGCTGATTCACTCGTCAGCACTCAGGACAAATGGATCCAGGCAAACGCGTTAAGGGTGTCGTCCCCCCCACAGTCAGTTTTGGTCATTGTAGTGGTTGTTTATGCGAGTCGCTAAACAGAATCCCGCCAGCCACGCAGGGCCTTCCGTGTTCTTCCTCTTGAGCAAGCCAGTGGCTTGTTCTACAGCCTGTATACATTAAAATAGCATCTTCATCCTCATGTGTGCTTCCTCAGGCTCTCCTGGCTTCCAGAGCCAGCAGGGAGAGAACACGCGCCACGTTTACAAAGTTTCCTCTTCGTGAACCTTCAGAGTTTCATCTCCGAGATCACGCAAACATACAGCTAAACATCGCCCGTCCCGTCCGCCCTCAGCCAACAAAACCGAGCTGGAACGTAAGCGGCGCTTCTACGCAGGAGCCTTCTCGGCCTGGTCAACGTAAACGGTTTATGCAGAAAGGTAAGCGATGCAGGCTCCGGAACGCCGAACGCGGCCTCGCAGCGTGTTCAGACGATCTTCTTGATGCTGGTGCGTTTGAAGCTGCCGGCGCTGCGCTGCTTCTGCACTTGACTGGCCGAACCGTGGCGCGCTCGGCCGCCGCTGCACAGGCTGGAGGTAGGAGACAGCTCCACGTTCTCTTTATCAATACCTGCAGAGGAGAAGACAGGACAGATTACACGCAGTCCTACGCACACGACTGCATTACTGCAGGGCCGTCGTTATTAATCACAGAGCAATCAGCCAATTAATGACGCTTAATCAAGCACTCCAGAGTTTTAATCCATTAAACTGAGCTGAAATGAAGAATAAAGCGTGACTAGACTTTCAACGGTTCTAAATAAATGAAATGTGGCTCTTACTGTAAGATACACCAGAAGGGTGATTTAAAAATGCATCATCACACACTAAACACTGTCCACTCAATGCCAAGGGGCAATCAAAACTGGCAGTGCTCTCTCTGGGTGGGTAGATGGCGCTCTCTCCTAATCACTCCTAAGAAATGTCGGCTGGCTCAGGTGTCTGTTAGCTGATGCATCAGAGCTGCCCAGTGACAATGTATCAGCAGCTGGAAAAGAGGCGGAGCCTGACTTCACCATGCATCGGAGGAGGCCTGTGCTAGTCATCACCCTCCTAGAGTCAGACATTACAAGTGATTAGGAGAGTCCTACCACTATATTGGGTTAAAAAAAGATTAATAAGATTTTAATACAATTTAATGGTTAACTAATTAAACCATTTAAAAATGACTGTATTGGTTTTTTACAAACATTAATCTCTCCACTAAACCTGATCACATTTATTGGTATATATTTTAAAAGTGTTTAATGTTCAACATTATAACTATTTAACTGACACCAGGAATTATTTGCATCTGTTTAGTTACTAGAACATCTCCAAAAATAAGAATATTGTGAACTGTGTTCAAAACTGAATTCAAAAATGTAAATTTTTTACATTACACATGCATGTAATTAGAGCTAAACTGATCCTTTTTCATTAAATGATGAACAATAATGAAGTATTTCACTATATTCTAATTATTCCAGCTGCACTAGCACATTCAGGTGATTTTAGGATCAACAGAAATATCAAGTATATTCAACATCCAGTCAGTGTAAACAAAAACAAGTCTTCTGTTCACTTTCCAGTCATTTGGCTTAAATACCAACACTGACCAGAAGGGGGCTCAAGATACTGTAGTTATCAGTGAAGGAACCGTCCTGTGGCTACTGTAATGTGTACACCTAAGACAGACTGCTGAACATGTTTCCATGGTCATTTATACACCTAAACTTCCAAAACTGTCCCCCTCATGCTGCCAAAACACCGGACAACATCAAGGCACGAAACAAGACCTCTTGATGTGTCCTGTAGTATCTAGCACAAACATGTTAGATCCTCGGATGCTGTGAGGCGGAGTCACTGTCAACAAGACTTTGTTCAGCACATCCCACAGATGCTCAATCAGATTGAGCTCTTGAGATTTTGGAGGCCAAGTCCTCAAACGAATCCTGAACCATTTCCTGAACAAAGTGGAAGGAGCGTTACCCTGCTGACAGAAGCCACTGACATTAGAGAAGACAGATGCCATGGATGAGGTAGCTGGTACGAGTTAAAGCAACATCCACATAAATGTAAAACTCAAGGCATCACACCGTCTCTGCCCATCAGCTTTCTTCCCAAAGTGCATCCGAGTGACATCTCTTCAGTACGCATCAAACGCACATGTACTCAGTAAATAATAACAACAACAATAATAATAATAATAATAATATTAACAATAATAATATTAACAATAATAACAACAATAATAATAATAATAATAATAATAATAATAATAATAACAATAACAATAATAATATTAACAACAATAATAATAATAATATTAACAATAATAATATTAACAACAATAATAATATTAATAATAATAATAACAATAACAACAACAATAATATTAACAATAATAATAACAATAACAACAACAATAATATTAACAATAATAATAACAACAACAACAACAATAATAATAATAATAACAACAAAAATAATAATAATAATAATATTAACAATAACAACAATAACAATAATAATAATAATATTAACAATAACAACAATAACAATAATAATAATAATAATAATAACAATAACAACAATAATATTAACAATAATAATATTAACAATAATAATATTAACAATAATAATAACAATAACAACAATAATAATAATAATAACAACAAAAATAATAATAATAATAATAATAACAACAAAAATAATAATAACAACTATAATAATAACAATAATAATAACAATAATAATAACAATAACAACAACAACAATAATAATAATATTAACAATAATAATAATAATAATAACAATAATAATAATAATAATAATAATAATAATAATAATTCCTCCAGGGTCTCTGGTTTCCTTCCACAGTCCAAAAACATGCAGGTCAGGTGAATTAGATACTCTAAACTGTCCTTGTTTGTGTGCCAAGCGATGGATTGGCACCCTGTCCTGTGCTTGACTAGGACAGTGTAATGCCCTGCCCTTAGCTTAGTGAGTGGGTAGAGAACTCGTGAGGACCGTTTGGGAACAGCAGCACAGAAAGACCCACCGACCACTGTCGAGAGTCTTGTACGTCAGAAAGTAAGAAGACCAGCGGCTGAAGATCTGAGGAAGCGAGAGGGACAAGACGGCTGAAGGAGCACACTGAGAGAAAGCGAGACCAGGGAAGGCTTTGAAAGTCAGAAGTTTAGACTTCACACAGGAGGACACTGGTAACCAATGATGTGTGCAGTGTGTCTGGTAAACGTGAGGACTTTGGCTGCTGTTTTATATGTACTGAAGTCGGCTGAACAGATTATCAGGGAGACCGTAATCAATACAGGAGGAAATGAAGGCATTATATATGTATTAAGAACGAGTCTGGGCCTGTGGTAGTTTTAAAATTTACTTTTATGTCTCTTTTGGCTAATTTGCTCATAAATAGCTGCTGCAAGAGGACACATCTACATTTGTACCTCAGATGTGTGGATTCACTCTGTAAAAATATTCATGATTAAGGTCAGCGGAGGAATACCTGAGAGGACGAGGTGAGGTAGAAACAGCAGACTTAGAGAGAGGCAGAGAGGCTTTACACACACACACACACACACACACACACACACAGAGGTGGGAAAAGAAAGCAGACATAAGTGGCATTCACAACTCAAAAGACAGAAGAAAAGACACTAAATAAAAGAAAGAAAAAGGAGAATTTTTGAGGTTAAAGGATTATTTCTGAACTGAAAAACATTTAAACAGTTTTAATGATTCTTATCTCTGTTGTGTAGCTAAAATGTAAGAATGTATCACTTTATGATGAATTCATACTCACTAACATCAAATACTGAGTGAACTCCGTGTAAAAGTCTGATGTTTGCATTCAAAACAGGTTAATAATGATCTGTGTATAAATAGTCATATCAGAATATTATGAGCCAAGGGCGTAACTTTGGGTCCAGCATTGGGGGGGTTGAGCTGTCTGCATATTTATTTATTTATTTATTAAATTATTTACTTTTCTAAAAGGATTCAGGAGATTTGGGGTTAACCGTATTAGAAACACATTGTAATGTTTTTACTATGTACTTATTTAACTTTCTATGTATTTACTCTGCACCTTAAACAATCAGCTAACAATACATTTACATTTACCTCATTTTGATTTTTCCGCTTTTATAAGGCGGTGTTGTCGACCAACAATGAAAAAATATTTTTTGTCCACTTTTTGGTGCTCTTTTCGTTTTTTCTTACGACACCCACTCCCCCAGTAGTAGCTTGCACAAGCAAGCAAACGGTCAGGGTCGCCAGGTCCAGCAAATTATATCCAGTCCAAAATCAGTCTAAAACTCGCCCTTCAGAAGCTTAAACTAGCCCAAAATATGTCTCTAACACGTTTGAAGCAAATGGCAAAACAACTGTGAGTACGACTTAGTATTTTGTTTTACAAGGGATTTATTATCAGTCATTAATAATATGGCAACATTAATGTTTAATTCTTTTATAACAGTTTTATATCCCAGTCAAGAACATTTAATAGTAACATAATTAGCAAAAAAAAAGGATCTCTCTCTCTCTCTCTCTCTCTCTCTCTCTCCCTCCGCTGTACTTCCTTATGTCGTTATGTTCTCCTCGTTCGTATTGTTGCATTTAATCTTCCAACACCTACTTTTCTTGTTGTTTTTTGGCGGCCGCTGTAATTTTTAAAAGTAGCCCAAAAACGCCGCCTGACACGCTTGAATTTTCACCCGCGACTGCATTTTCAAACAAGCCCAATTTGGCGTGAAAACC
>BRDA01087630.1:1015-12252 GCA_036984385.1 Crenuchus spilurus
CTGGACGGACACAGGACTACTAGAAGCAAAAACAATAGATGACAATGGACGACAGTTAGGAAGTACTGTTCAAGCGAGGAACTGTACATCCCGGTGGGTTCGGAACCCTTTTCTAATAGGGTAAATCGGTAAATTTCTTGTCTTTCTTGTGAGGGAACACTCACGAAACATTCTTACAACAGTCAGGCCCTACATGTCAAGGAGCGAACTTGTCATGAAGGATTGACAGCAGGTAACAGTAGATAACAAAAACGAAGATCATCAGGACACAGGCAGGTCATGTTAAAACAAAAGCACTCCCGTTCAACCTTACAATGTAATGAGATATCTGCTGGGGGTCATGTCATTGGAACAACACTAACCACAATAAAAGTCTCATATAGCTTTTATCTTCAACAATGTACCGCATGAGGAAAGTTAAACACTTTAAACCTAAAACATTGAAACATTATAGTACATTTTCAAGGTCTTTGGTAGAGTTGCTGTTAACACTCTAAGGGTCATTTACGGTTGTCATTACAAATAGCAAGCAGTGGTTACAGTATACCACTCTAATGGCATGCAAATGGATGATGCTTATCTTAGGATCATATACAAGAATAGCATCATGCCCCCTAGCTCTTTAAACCTCACAACAGTAACTTAGATCCCATAATAGACTTTTAGCAACTTCTCACTATAATGACAATAAAAGAGTGAATATGAGATGGAGGAATTCACATCTCGTCATGTTAATCATCAGTGCAGCTGTACTTTTATCACTTTCGTGATCTGTACCACACACATTATAATGTCAGCCACATCACATTTAGTCCATTTAGCCTTTCAGGAACGATTATGAAGTACATCAATTTTGTACACAAAGTATGACCTTCACTGCTTGAGAATCTGAGAAGCCTGTGAACGATAACATGGGAGTGAGCCACATGACTCATTTGATCCCCTGAAAGGGACAAAATAAAGAAAGAGAAACAAGAAAAAGCATACAAGCCATACAGCACTGCTGGCTCAGCAAAGTCACATAAAAACCATTTAATCCAGCTAGAATGTGCTGTACATACATAAATAGTGTATATGTCAGATTTTTCCCTTTGTTAACTTTGGATTTTCATAGGTTGTTTTAAAATTCATAGCTGTGAATGTGATAACACATCTCTACTGGTTAAACAAATATCAAGGAGTCTAGAACACAAATTAAATTTACTGATTGATATAAATGCGTATTGTTGCTGCCAGAAAATGGTAACTTTGCCCGAGTGGCTCAGAAGGCTAAGACACTGACACTATGACCAGAGGGTCGAGAGTTCGAATCCCGTTCATGCTGTTTGCCATCAACAGCCGGGGCCCACAGAGCAAAAATTGGCAGTGCTCTCTCTGGGCGGGTAGATGGCGCTCTCTCTCCCTATCACTTTCACATTGCAATGTCCGCTGGCTCAGGCGTCTATATTGATTGGTCCATTCAGAGCTGGGAATCCTGCGCTTTCCTCTGAGCATGTTGGCTCCCCAGTGACGGTGTATCAGTGGTAGTTTGAAAAGAGGCCGTGGCTGCATCACACGCAATGCAGGCTTGTGCTTCACTTCACCCTTCTAGAGTCAGTGACATTCCAAAAGTCAAGGGGAGAGTCCTAATGGATGGGATGGGCTAACTGGCTACTACTAAATTGGGAAGTGGATAAAATTGGCAAAACTTAAAAAAAAATTATAACTTTGCAAAAGAAGAAAAAAAAAGTATTAACTTTTAATGGAAGCCAATGCACAAATATTTAAATTAAATTAATTTTTGAGCATTTCTATTGGTCCATTGGGCATGAAGTTTCCATACAAAGTTTGGCTGGCATTTCCACATCATGCAAAAAGTGAAAATGGCAAAAGTAATGTCCAAGTGAAAGTCCAAAATCGTTGTTATTGAATTAATACAGCCTTCCTGGTTTTACACACTTAGCTAAAAAACTGGACTGAAGAAATCTGAAGTATAATAGTTGAAGCTAAAGTTTTTATTGACATTCTTCAATAAAACTGGTATACAGTGGAATAAAATGTTGTTATTGAGGTCCACAGTACAACTGTGCAACAATAGGACATTACACAGCACTACAGTGCAGCCACACAACACAGCAGCTTGTATATATAAGCGTATAAACAGGGTATTTAACATGATATGGTAAGAAAAATGAGGACAACACAGAGAATGTTCTGGTAGATATTCCTTCCAGGTGTTTGCTATAAAGCTTGACTGAAGATATTTGCCCAGCTTTAAAAATATAATTTGTAAGTGCATGTCAACCTATTGAGTGAAATTCAAAAGTCAAAAGGCACTTACACTGTAATTATATAATCATGCATATCTCATGTAATCTGTGAAGTGAAGTGACAGGAGTAATATGCTTTAGTTCAGAGGTTGTGGGCAAGCTAGAGAGATGACCAATTTCATCTCATTCATCCCCCCCCAACATCTTTTTCTCTGGACAGTGATGACAGATTTATCTTCTGTGGAATGTTAAATCTGAAACTGATGATGAAACCATGTATGTTCTTCTGCCAGAGCAGCAGAGCATAGCAGAACTGTCTGATTTTCAGCTAAGAACTTTTGAGGGCCAAGTACCATATTTCTCTCTTGTGCCTTCTCCTCTCCTTTAAATCCGCCTTTTAAATTCTGACATAGCTTGAGGTAATCTCCCATTTAAGTGAAAGACATTCTACACCCTTCCAATTACTAGTGAGCAAGGCTTGGTTTGGGATGCAGGTTTAAATAGGGGGCTGGTGCTGCAAGCCCTTTTCAACACTGCCCTTATTTGGTACACTTTTAGGGGTCCGATGAGGTTAGGTATAACCTTGCAATGCAAGCAGTGGGGTTTAAGTCTCGGCCATTTGTGAGCATGCCTCTCACGCACTCACTCACTCATACATGCACACACGTTTGAGTTTAACAATTAGTCAGTCAACACCAGACAGAGTTGCAAAGCAGTTCAGCAGCTGTTGCAGGCTATGAAACAAACTCTAACATCAACCTACAGAGCATTAGGCTACCTGCCCACTTTCCTCTCCAAGAGACATGCAATGAAACAGATTGGTTTGTTTAGGAAGATCATAGTGCTTTTTTTACTCTACAGTACAGATTTACTCAACTGACCTCTTAACACAAATGTAATCCATAAGCCAAGGTGTGCTTGATGTCCAGATTTTGCTTCTTCAAACGAAAATAAAATGATCAAAGTAGGATTAGCAGACACATCAAAAAGTCCTAAGCAGACCTGTCACCAGGGCAAATATACTTGTTTTCACAAACAGACAAGGGCTAGCTGCTGCTATCTACTAACTACTTCTACGACTTGCTCACCTAGTTTTACAGAACATTTCTAGGTAATGATAGATAGGATAGATCTGATTTGTATAGACATACAACCTACACAGATGAAGGCTAGCATTCAACTATATGACATGACACATGTTAATAGTAGTGATAATAGCCCAGTTTTATCAGGCCATCTCTACTGTTTATTACAGTACATCAGTTACCATGATCAAAATATATGAAAATGAATCTGCCCCCTTTTAATTTTATAGATAAAAATACAGGATATTTAAACTATATATTAACAGCTGGAAATGTCCCTGTTTTTTATTTTGGACATTTTAATGTCTTTTGTCCATTTTATAGTAGGGTAAAAAATAAGTATATTTAAATAAATAAATTATTTTAGGGTAAAAAATAAGTCTATTTAACATTATCTTAAACCCTGACAAGGTCTGAGGTGATATTTAGCTGTGTTTTAGTACAATGCTAATGGCTAGTTTATTTGTTAGCCATGTAGCTCCAGTGCAAAAGCAGCACATTAAGAATCACATTTCAGACACATGACATGCCTTTGTTAAATGATGTAATTTTTGATCAAATGGAAACTTTGTAAATGTGTGAGCTGACAATTTGCAAGATGTGTTTGTAAGTTTTGGTTTGCTACCTCTGGGACACACTAGAACACAAGAGCATGACAAATTACTGAGAGAAAATAAGTCGTGCAGGGAATGGGGTGGGGGTGGGGAATAGACCCATCCTGATGTTTTAGCGACCCCGTTTAACCCGGACCCGTATCTGTGAGGCATGATGACAGACTGCAGCCCTTCCCTTTCTCTTACCCTCCTTTCATTCATCTCTCTTTCTCCTTTGGAGCTGTGTTATGGTGGAGAAAGAGGTGCCATTAATCTCCTGTCACAGCAGATTATGCTTCATTACAAAAGGCTACAGCAAGTAAAAGACATCTGACTCTTTACTGACATTGAACTTGGCAGGCAGGATTACTTTATTTTGTTATCACTTTATTTACATTCAGAATCCGAGCTATGCCAAGAATTTAGATGCTTTAATCTTATATTTACATGGTTCAGTTTTTCAATTTAATGGGACAGGCAGATCAGGGTTCTGAAAGCTGTTTGGCACTCAACATAACAAAATTGGCTCGGCAAACTAATAAAAACTGTGCCATTCTTTGGTTCAGCTGAGCTTTGTTTTGCACAATAAACCTCATTTAATAACTGTAACCATGTCAAGTAAACTATTTTCAAAAAATGTTGTCTTCTATGGAGACAGACATAAGATAAAAGGCACACTATCACATTTTTGGTACTGATACTTTGAGTATCAGATGATACTGATAATTCTAAATTATTTAAAATAATTGATAAACCGACTTAGCTTGTGTCAAGCTAATCTGGCTAAATTCTACATGTAAAATGTAAATTTGTTTAGGCTTAGAAAGTCACAGTCCATTGAGTCAGTCTGTTGTGTAAATCACACTCCAGTAAGAGAGGATATAGAGGAAAAATGCAAGACTTCATTATACATGACAACTTAAATGGCATCACAGTGACAAAGGATAGACAGCACTCTGATTTATGTGCAAGCTCAGAAACTATTACCAGGCTTCATGATTCCTGCCATAAAATTGATTGATTGCACAAGAACTTGACCATAAACATGCCATCAAGATACCACATAGAATTTATGTCCCATTGTAAAAAAAAAAGACTTTCAAAAGGTTTTCAGCTTTCAAGTACTCAATGTAATTTAAAAGTAATAATTCATCATTTGTAATTTTGGTGTTTCTTGGAAGACCAGATTTATTTGTTGTTGATATATACAGTACCAGTCCAGGGCTTGGACACATTTTCTCATTCAATGTTTTTATTTTAGTGTTAAAAATTTTTTAGATTCTTCAAAGCTGGCACACAACTGATGTCTCAAACACATTAAGAGGGCAAGAAATGCAAGTCATTAACTCTTGACAAGACACAGCTGTTCATTGAAAGCCATTCCAGGTGACTATCTTATAAAGCTGACTGAGAAAATGCCAAGAAAGCTGGCATGTAAGCAAGAGTTGCCTACTTTGAATAATCTAAAATATAAAACATTCTGGTTTAACACTTTTTTGTTTACTAAATAACTACATATGTATTTCGTCATATTTTGGATATTAAGTATTGCTCTACATTGCAGACCATTTTTAAATAATGAAAAATCACTGAATGTGCAAATGGTGTGTCCAAACGTTTGACTGGTACTGCATATACAGTGGTGCTTGAAAGTTTGTGAATCCTTTAGAATTTTCTATATTTCTGCATAAATATGACATAAAACATTATAAGTCCTAAACGTAGATAAAGAGAACCCAGTTACACAAACAAGACAAAAATATTATACTTGATCATTTATTTGAGGAAAATGATCCAATATGACAATATGGCATATTTGTGAGAGGCAAAAGTATGTGAACCTATAGGATTAGCAGTTAATTTGAAGGTGAAATTAGAGTCAGGTGTTTTTAATCAATGGGATGACAATCAGGTGTGAGTGGGCACCCGGTTTTATTTAAAATAAAAGTTTGTGGAAGTGCATCATGGCATGAACAAATAAGATTTCTGAGGACCTCAGAAAAAGAGTGGTTGGTACTTATCATGCTGGAAAAGGTTGCAGGTTCCATCTCTAAAGAGTTTGGACTCCATCAATCCACAGTCAGACAGATTGTGTACAAATTATGGAAAGTCATGACCACTGTTTCCCTTCCCAGGAGTGGTTGACCAACAAAGATCACTCCAACACCAAGGTGTGTAATTGTCAGCGAGGTCAATAAAGGATTCCAGGGTAACTTCTAAGCAACTGAAGGCCTCTCTCACATTGGCTAATGTTAATGTTCATGAGTCCACCATCAGAAGAACACTGAACAACAATTGTTAACTGAACAACAATAGCCAGAAGGCTATTGGAAGAATGTTTTGTGAACATATATTAAATATAACTTTTTCGTTTAAATAAAAAAGAGATTTGTTTGGAGGAAGGAAAACACTGCATTCCAGCATTATCCCATCAGTGAAACATGTTGGTGGTAGTATCATAGTTTGGGTTCATCTAGTATATAGTTTTGCTGTATCTGGGCCAGGACAGTTTGCCATCACTGATGAAACAATGAATTCTGAATTATATCAGAGAATTCTAAAGGAAAATGTCAGGACATCTGTACATGAACTGAATCTCAAGAGAAGGTGGGTCATGCAGCAAAACAGCAAAACAATGAGCCTAAGCACACAAGTCGTTCTACCAAAGAATGGTTAAAGAACAGTTACCGGAAATGTTTATTTTCAGGTATTGCTGCAAAGAAAGAGTTTCCATGGGTCACACCAGGTACTGAAAGTAAAGGTTCACATACTTTTGCCATTCATAAATGTCATAACGGATCATTTTCCTCAATAAATACATGACCAAGTATACTTTTATTGTGTCATTTGTTAAACTGGGTTCTTTTTATCTACTTTTAGAACTTGTGTGAAAATCTGATGATGTTTTACGACATACTCATACAGGAATATAGAACATTCTAAAGGGTTCACAAACTTTCATGCACAGTTGTATATGTGTGTGCACTTGAATAGTTGTTTCTCCTCTGCTTTTATCCACATCTAGTGATGTTTCCTGGAAACTACGACTTAGAATTCCTTCTTTAAACACTCTAAAATAGTCCTGGGACTCCACTGAGACAATTATATTATTTTGACTGTGAATTTAAGTAATGTTTCCATTTTCTCACTTACAGTAAGTATAAAATATAGTATGTTTATGAAATAAAGCTTCTGGTGTTTCGGTTAAGCGGTAATCTGTTGATGTAGTTGTGTTTTCATCTTATTTTAGGCACAAAGATTTGTGGTTGAGCCTTTGCAAAATGATAATGATCTCTGTCAACTGTAATGTGATTTAGGGCAAACTCAGAAAGCCACTACATTAGCCTATTAAAGCTGTATTTCCTGCAGAGAAGTCTGGAGTTTCACAATGACTTCATTACTTGGCAGTTTTTCTCAACATGAACGAAGTGAACAATTCTGGATATAAACTGTGGGAAAATGACATTTCAAATATTGCTCATTTTGGTGACAACTGCCTTAATCTATGCATTTAGAAAAACAGCACTTTGGGGGTGGTGAGAGACAATAATTGGGAAACATACTCTAGATTCAAATCACATGAAAATTAAAATTTCAAATGGTACTTCATTGAATGTGATCAGAAGTTGCCCAACCCAATTTAGCTGTGCCTCTGACTGTGTGCTCTTTTGAAGGCCATCTCAAGGCTAGCCAAGGACCCCCTCTTTCTCTCAGAGAGAAGGAAGCTTTGGCTTGGGGATAATGAGGCCCCCCGTTCATTCTCCATACACATCCCTGCTGTCTCTGAGCTCAAGCAGCACGTGTGAGGGGTACAAAACCCCTAAACCCCCAAACATACTCCTCCAGGCCCCTCTGTATCCCTCTATACTTGCAAGGACTTGATTCAAGGAAAGTACCCTTAATTCGATTCAGGGTGCTGTAAGATAATTAGGACAGTGATGCTGACATTTGTCTCACTAGAGGAAAAAGGGCATGAAAAGATGGAGGGACGGCTGGAAAAAATGGAAATTAAAGTGCAAGGATCAGAAAAAAGTCAAATGGTCTACATTGTTATCTCATCATTCTATTCTGTTTGCTTAGGGATCATATTCAGTCCTGTGTGAGACTTTGGTGAGTTACTCTTTAACTTATAAAAGCTAGCCAGAGGCCAAAACCAAAGAACCTATTGAATAATTGTAATTCACATAGCATATGAACAATCAGGTAGAAATTATATGGGTGTTCTAAGGAAGAACATGACTACTAGTGCAAATATGTACTTGTTTAGTGTGTTGCCATGTCAAAACCAAGCTGGTGCTCTAATGTATGCTTATGTTTGAAACGCTATATTATGTATAACTGCTTGAGAACTCTGGCTTTCTATTGGTTGGACAAGGACGTTTAGGTTGTTTTGATAGGTTGCTGAAAAAACTCCCTGAAATGGCAGCTGCAGAGAAAGATGCTCCTTGCCTCCGTGAACGAGCAAAACATAAGTTTTACTTAATTATCCGAAATAGATAACTGAAATGTCTTGGTATACATGTTATTCTAGAAGTTTAAGGATACAAAAAACAATGATATTAACAATGGTAAGTTATTTGCAAAGTCTTAAATTTTGCGCAAAACATTTATGTCCAGCCATCTGGACATTTGGAGTTAGACTACTAAATACTGCGTTAAGTATGCTATGTATCGCAAATACACACATCTTGAAACCATTGGTATTCCTCTATATTTTTTACATTTTTCAATGCTATGGTTACCTTCTCATGTCTGTTTAGGGCTGACAGTACAAGAGGTGCTTGAATTATTAGATCATTATTATTTTATTATTATTATTAGATAATAAAATAGAAGAAATCTACTGCAAAATGTTTAGATTTGTCATATCAGTATGTAATTTTACTGCAAAAAATGTATTACATATTTCCACTAACAGTTAACTCAGAAAAGACATTTAATTTGTATCTTGTATTGGTACTAACATATGAGTTCATTTTTTGAAATCTTTCAGATTTCATGCCCTGAATTCCAAACATCCAGTATACTCGACACTGAATGTCTTACAGACTCAATGCACTTTTTTTGTATTATGCCATTTAAATGGCTGCAATGAACATATTTCATTCGGTCTCTTCACAAATCCCAGAATGCACAGTGCAACTGGCAACATCCAGTTCACCATTTTCTCTTGTTTATGTCTGTGCCAGCTACGCTACATACACTGTTTACAACTTTATTTGGTTAGTAAATACTTACGTGATATCTACTAGCTTTTGTAACTATATGCAGATAATATTTCTTTGGATATTAAACATCATATCTTGTGTCAACTTGTATTTTCAATTTATGCAGTGGGTTTTTAGTGTAAACACGTTGTTGCAAGCTATCATTTTATATAGCATGTCATATCATGCTATCAATTCAAAGTAGGCCAGTGTGGCAAGCAGGGTGATAGTGTAGCTTAGTATTGATCGCATGGTGAACCGGTGAACTGGATGTTGCCGGTTGCGCGGTGCATTCTGGGATTTGTGAAAGGGGTGAATTTAGAGGTGAGGCTCGGCTCGTTGCTGCCGCACCTCGCATTTCACCCTTGTATTTGAACAGGAAATATGCCATTTCAGTGATTTTGACTATAAAAATGTTCGAAATTAGTCATACATAAAGATCAGTGGACAAATATTAATATTCATTTTATGTTATTATTTTTTTCCTTGTCATGATGACAGGTGAGGCAGAGGCCTCCCCTGACCGCACGTCCCTGTTCAATACAAAATATAATTTGTTTTTAAAGTGTCCTGTTTCAGGACTGAGGAAGATAAGGACCCCCTGTCCTAGAGGCCTCTGTAGACACTTACTAGAAGCTACAACCAGGACAGGAACTCAGCTAACTTTTGGTTGGTAGAACGTTTTCTGAATGTTACAAACTTAGTTCTTAGAATGTTCAATTTGACAACTTTTCTAAATGTTTCTATAACATTATTATTTAATGTTCCTGTAATGTTGCTATTAAATTAAGAGGACCTCACCTACAGTATGTGAAATACTGGCCACACGAACAAAGAAAGACATATTTCAAACCATTTTGAAACATAAACAATAAATAATAACAGCTTATTTATAACAGAGAAATTTATGTAAACATGACCTGACTTTGGGCTGTCTGTGCTGGATGTCCTCTATCTCAGATTAACTGCAGACTCCTCCCTCCCCCAACCCCCGCTCAAATGAGCTGACGTCATCCTATCGAGAAGCAATAAAAAATCACTCGCTGACGTTACTTCAACGGTTGCCGTTACGTTAGTATTTCTCTGCATACGAAATCACATACTTTGGCTACGTTTAGACCATACCTGTCAAGTTTGGATTTAAAAATAAGGGAAATTTTCCGCCACACGTTTCGAGCCGTCCCACCAGCCCAACTGAGGTTCAGTATCCCTTATATTTTAAGACAGATTTACAATAAATCTAAAATAACCACCTGTGAACCACTTACAATTAGATGATCAGAATCTAAAAGGCCTACCTTTGTTGACACTGAAATGCTGTGGACATTCCTAAATATGTAAGTCTTACAATACAGCCTAAAAGAAAACACAAAAGGGAATTGAAGCACATTTATTTATTTTACATATTTTCAGCATATATAGACTTTGATTGTCTTTAAGTGAAACACATTTTATTTAAATTACACATTTTCATAATTCATTTCAGTTTCATCATTTAATTTCAATTACATATTTTTGTGTGAGTTTGGGAATATCTCAGCTGCACACTTGTTGAAGTCATCACAGAAGGTGAAGGCAATGTTGTTTTTGGCACAGCTTTGCCATTTCAACCTCTGCGTTTATGACCTGGTCTGCCTCTGTGGTTTTGCTTGTCACAAATGCGAACATCACCTGGGCATGTTTCTGTGTTTCTAGCCGGCGCTTGTGCTTGGCGGATTTTTCATGCTGGCTGACATCACTCCTTCCCCACTAAACTAACTGCACTAAACTCGCAGTTACAAACCTTACAGAATGCATAACTCCCCATCCTGCTCCTCTTTAGAAAGATACATTCTTTGGCCCATTTCTCTAGACGTTTACATGAAGTCTTTACTTTTTTGGCAGGAATGCCCTCTCTCTCCTTGCATCCATCCATCTCTCCCTGTTCCAGGTTTGTTCCCGCTGTCCGCACTAACCTGGGTGGCAGCCTGGGTGGCAGTTCTCGCGAGGTTAGTGACATTTCAGTTTGGAGAGGCACGGGAATTTTTTAAAAAGTATAATACGGGAAATTTGCGGGAAAATACTAATACGGGATGACGCCGGGAAAGAGGGGTAAAATACGGT
>BRDA01087632.1:949-17367 GCA_036984385.1 Crenuchus spilurus
TAAATCCACTGATAAGTCAAGATCACAAACATTCGGAGTATCGACGTCGCCTAAATTCCTATTTGGCAAGGGACTGAGGCGTCCCGGAACAACTCCGTCCAGATTAAACAGTTTTCTCCGTCTCTCGCAATGACAGACGTATATTAAATATCGAGAGTCGGAGGCTTACAAACACTAGAACTGAATAGTCACCTAAATAGCCTCAATAGTCAAATTATTGTGTGAGCTCCAGGCTAATGCTCTATCTATACACACACCTGCAGCACACACTCACTCAGAGAGAGAGAGAGAGAGAGAGAGAGAGAGAGAGAGCACAGAGGACAGGGACATAGCAAGCAGGTGACAGACAGAGAGAGGATGTATGAAACAAAGTTAGAAGAAATACACAGAGGTAGAAAGAGAAAGCACTTAGATGTAGAGTGAGGCAGAGTGAGAGAGAAACAGAACAAATAGAGGAAGAAGTAGGGAGAGACACAGGGAGAGCACGGTAGAGAGAGGTAGAAAAGTAGAGAGAGAGGGATAGAGATAGAGAACTACAGGGAGAGAAGTAGATACAAAAAGAGGTAGATGGAAAGATCGAGAGAGGAGTCGGCAAATACGTAGAGGTAGAGAGAGAGGTCGAGCAACAGAGAGAAAGGTAAAGGTAGAGAGAGGCATAGGGAGAGAGATAGAGAGAGTGGCACAGGGAGAGAGAGTCAGTGAAGTATAGAGAAAGAGAGAGAGCGAGAGCAGCAGAGTGGCACAGGGAAAGATAGGTAGGGGGGTGTACAGAGAGCTGTAGAGAGGTAGAAATAGAGGTAGAGAGACAGTTTCCTTCAAAAACACTTCTCTGAACCTGCTCAGACTGTGTCAACATCTTTATGAGGTTTAATTAACATTTAAAGTTCACCGTGTGTCTTAAACGAGTGACAGACTAATCAATAGAACGATTATTCGGACTGAGTGTTAACACTTTGAGATTATTTTTTTTTTTTAAAGAAATCAGCCGTATCATTAAGAAATCATAAAGAAAATATGTCACATTTACAGGCACATTTACAGGCAACATTATCAGTGCAGCTGTCAGTGTCACCACTCTACAGGCTGTCTTATCAGTGTAGCTGCTGTAGAACAATGTTAGAGCTCCCCCTAGTGTCAGTGTCGCCACTCTACAGGCAGTTTTATCAGTGTAGCTGCTGTAGAACAATGTTAGAGCTCCCCCTAGTGTCAGCGTCACCACTCTACAGACAGTCTTATCAGTGTAGCTGCATTACAACAATGTTAGAGCTCCCCCTAGTGTCAGTATCACCACTCTACAGACAGTTTTATCAGTGTAGCTGCTGTAGAACAATGTTAGAGCTCCCCCTTGTGTCAGTGTCACCACTCTACAGGCAGTTTTATCAGTGTAGCTGCTGTAGAACAATGTTAGTGCTCCCCCTAGTGTCAGTATCAGCACTCTACAGGCAGTCTTATCAGTGTAGCTGCTGTAGAACAATATTAGTGCTCCCCCTAGTGTCAGTATCACCACTCTACAGGCAGTCTTATCAGTGTAGCTGCTGTAGAACAATGTAAGAGCTCCCCCTAGTGTCAGTGTCACCACTCTACAGACAGTCTTATCAGTGTAGCTGCTGTAGAACAATGTTAGAGTTCTCCCTAGTGTCAGTGTCACCACTCTACAGACAGTCTTATCAGTGTAGCTGCATTACAACAATGTTAGAGCTCCCCCTAGTGTCAGTATCACCACTCTACAGACAGTTTTATCAGTGTAGCTACTGTAGAACAATGTTAGAGCTCCCCCTAGTGTCAGTGTCACCACTCTACAGGCTGCCTTATCAGTGTAGCTACTGTAGAACAATGTTAGAGCTCCCCCTAGTGTCAGTGTCACCACTCTACAGGCTGCCTTATCAATGTAGCTGCATTACAACAATGTTAGAGCTCCCTCTAGTGTCTGTGTCACCACTCTACAGACAGTCTTATCAGTGTAGCTGCTGTAGAGCAATGTTAGAGCTCCCCCTAGTGTCAGTGTCACCTCTCTACAGGCAGATGCAGACATGACTGTCTTCTGGGTTCCCGTATACCAGCAGATCAACTTCCAGTTTTTCAACAAGCAGATATGACTATAAAATAAGTCTTTAAGAGACAAATTATTTTCCCTTTACTATAAGTTCAGTTATTTTAATTTGAGGTACATGACAGTACAATTATAGTCTAAGACACCAAAGCACCAGCAGTGTATCTGTATTTGGATGGAGATATTGATTGTTAAATGCAGTACTATCTGACCGTGTGTAGAACTGAATGTCTTCATCAGACCCTGCAAATCTCTGAAGGCCAAAGCAGTTTTGTCATTTAATCTGCTCTCATTGTTGTCAGTCTTCTACCTCCATTACAATCTCCTAGTTCTTAATTAGCACCAAATCCAGACCTGCAGCTTCAGGAACTGAACAATAGTCAGAGCAAAGCCATGTTCTATGGTATGTTCCTCTCTATCAGAGGCCTCTCTCACCACTCACACACACTTAATCTCAGCTGTACTTCACCGGGTCCACTGAAACAAGGTCAGAACAGAACCTTTATTAATCGTCTCCTGTGTTTCCTCTACAAAGTGGTTGGTAGTGAAGTGGAAACCAGAAAACTAAATTTAATGATGTATTGTCTCAAAGCTGGACTGCTCATAACATTTAACAGAAACGTGTCACAGACCATGTATGCATATTCTTTGCTTTCTTTATGTTTATATTTTCTCAGATGTGAAATAAAAGGATATCAGTGTTATATATCCTGCACTCTAAATAGCAGTATTGACATTGAGAAACTCATAGCTGTGATTTTTAGCCTCATAGTAGCTCAGGAGACCTTCAGATCTGGATGCAGTTTGTGTTGATGTGTTTTTCAGAAACAGCCATGCTATTTCGGTGATTATTGATTTGTTAGCTATGTTAGCCTCACAGCTCTAGGCTGGGAAGCAAACATGTCTCAGCTGGGATAAATTGTATAAATGGGTGAACTGTCCCTTTACGTAAAGAGAGAAAGTGTGGTGCCTGTGTGGTCTAATTGGAAGCAGGAAAGATCAGATGACTCTCCTGTAATGAGCTTTCTCACACCTCCCGTTCACACCGACAGACGAGAGAGCCTGGCACGAGTCCCTCTGAGAGAACACTCTCTCACGTCTCACATTTCCTTACCTCAAGTCCATTAGAAGAAGAAGATTAACGTACTAACATCCTATAACCATTAGGGCTGTGTATTGGCCAGAACCTGCTGATACAATATCATGATACAAGAGTTAAGATATATTGCAAAATATTGTTTATTGTTTGTATATTTAATCAAAATTAAATTTTAAGGGAACTGTCAGCAGTGCACTGCTTGTTTCTGATGCAGTGAATTAGTCTAATGGCTGAAGATAAATTACAGCTCTGCCATATACTGTGGGTTTAAACACAACACAAAATGAACCACCAAAATGTCCATAGATGATCCAGAGACAGAGATGGATGGATTTGGATGGATGGATGGATGGATGGATGGATGGATGGATAGATAGATAGATAGATGGATGGATGCACAGATAGATAGATAGATGCACAGACAGACAGACAGACAGATAGATAGATAGATAGATAGATAGATAGATGATGGATGGATGGATGCACAGATAGATAGATAGATAGATAGATAGATAGATAGATAGATAGATAGATAGATGGATGGATGGATGCACAGACAGACAGATAGATAGATAGATAGATAGATAGATAGATAGATAGATAGATAGATAGATAGATGATGGATGGGTGGATGCACAGATAGATAGATAGATAGATAGATAGATAGATAGATAGATAGATGATGGATGGATGGATGGATGCACAGATAGATAGATAGATAGATAGATAGATAGATAGATAGATAGATAGATAGAAACCGGATTCCAAAAAAGTTGGGACACTAAACAAATTGTGAATAAAAACTGAATGCAATGATGTGGAGATGGCAAATATCATTATTTTATTCATAATAGAACATAGATGACAGATCAAAAGTTTAATCTGAGTAAATGTAACATTTTAAAGGAGAAATATGCTGATTCAAAATTTCACAGTGTCAACAAATCCCTAAAAAGTTGGGACAAGTAGCAATAAGTGGCTGGAAAAAGGAAATTGAGCTTATAACGAACAGCTGGAAGACCAATTAACACGAATAGCAAAGACTTTTAAGTTATCATCATCAACCGTGCATAACATCATCAAAAGATTCAGAGAATCTGGTACAATCGCTGTGCGTAAGGGTCAAGGCCGTAAATCTCTACTGGATGCTCGTGATCTCCGGTCCCTTAAATGTCACTGCACCTCAAACAGGAATGCCACTGTCAAGGAAATAACAGAATGGGCTCAGGAATACTTCCAGAAAGCATTGTCAGTGAACACAATCCAAAGTGCCATCCACCGTTGCCAGCTGAAACTCTACAGTGCAAAGAGGAAGCCATTTCTAAGCAAGCTCCACAAGCTCAGACGTTTGCACTGGGCCAGGGGTCTTTTAAAATGGAGTGTGGCAAAATGGAAGACTGTTCTGTGGTCAGATGAGTCATGATTTGAAGTTCTCTATGGAACACTGGGACGCCATGTCATCCGGACCAGAGAGGACAAAGATAACCCAAGTTGTTATCAACGCTCCGTTCAGAAGCCTGTATCACTGATGGTATGGGGTTGCATGAGTGCTTGTGGCATGGGCAGCTTGCACGTCTGGAAAGGCACCATTAATGCAGAGAACTATGTTCAGGATCTAGAACAACATATGCTCCCATCTAGACGTCATCTCTTTCAGGGAAGACCCTGCATTTTTCAACAAGATAATGCCAGACCACATTCTGCAGCAATCACAACATCATGGCTACGTAGGAGAAGGATTCAGATACTGAAATGGCCAGCCTGCAGTCCAGATCTTTCACCTATAGAGAACAGAGCGACAAAGAAGGCCCAAGACGATTGAACAGTTAGAGGCCTGTATTAGACATGAATGGGAGAGCATTCCTATTTCTAAACTTGAGAAACTGGTCTCCTCTGTCCCCAGACGTCTGTTGAGTGTTGTAAGAAGAAGGGGGGATGCCACACAGTGGTAAAAATGGCCTTGTCCCAACTTTTTTGGGATTTGTTGATGCCATGAAATTTTGAAACAACATATTTTTCCCTTAAAATGTTACATTTACTCAGATTAAACTTTTGATCTGTGATTTGTGTTCTATTCGGAATAAAATATTAGATGTTGGCATCTCCACATCATTGCATTCAGTTTTTATTCACAATTTGTTTAGTGTCCCAACTTTTTTGGAATCCGGTTTGTAGATAGATAGATGGATGCACAGACAGACAGACAGACAGACAGATAGATAGATAGATGGATGCACAGACAGACAGACAGACAGACAGACAGACAGACAGACAGACAGACAGACAGATAGATAGATAGATGGATGGATGCACAGACAGACAGACAGACAGACAGACAGACAGACAGATAGATAGATAGATAGATAGATAGATAAGTGAAACATGTTGATGCATCATATACAATATCATGATACAAGAGTTAAGATATATTGCAAAAATATTGTTTATTGTTTGTATATTTAATCAAAATTAAATTTTAAGGGAACTGTCAGCAGTGCACTTCTTGTTTCTGATGCAGTGAATTAGTCTAATGGCTGAAGGTAAATTACAGCTCTGCCATATACTGTGGGTTTAAACACAACACAAAATGAACCATCAAAATGTCCATAGATGATCCAGAGACAAAGATGGATGGATTTGGATGGATGGATGAATGGATGGATTTGGATGGATACATAGATAGATAGATGGATGGATGGATAGATAGATAGATAGATATTTGGATGGATGCACAGATAGATAGATAGATAGATAGATAGATTTGGATGGATGCACAGATAGATAGATGGATGAATGGATGGATGGATGGATAGATTAGTGAAACTTGTTGATGCATTATGGCTCACTTTATTGGTGAACTGTTGAGACAAAAAGGAGACATAAGATACTTCTGGCCCCGATAAACATTAATACAGTCATTCACAGCACAAGAAGTGAGAGGACTCTTAGACATTGTTGTCTATGAGAAATTCCTGAGGTATGAAATGAGATCTTTTTGATTTTCTCTCTGTCCTCTGGGCTTTGTAGAAGTGTTGGTTTCAGGTTGTTTACTGTAACTATGAAAACAAGAGAAGCACCATGGAAATAGATGTAAAATGTAATCATGATAACAGGTGCAGTATAACGACTCAAATGAATGTGGTGTAACTGTGGAAATGCATGTAGCATAACAATCAAAATAGACATACCTCTTTGGGTGAGGTCTTATCATAGAAATAGATGTAGCATAGCCATTGAAACAGATGTAATGTAACCACAGAAATGGGTGTGGTGTAACCATGGACATAGGTGTAGTTTAACCATGGAAATGGGTGTAGCTTAATCTAACTATAGACTACGTATAATCTAATAATAGAAATAGGTTCAGTTTAACCATGGAAATGGGTGTAGCTAAGTCACCGTAACAGATGTAGTCTAACTATAGAAATGAGTGTAGTGTAACAATAGAAATAGGTTCAGTCTAACTGCGGGAATAAGTGTTGCAATGTGTTGTTAGGTAACAAGTGATGGAAGTGGAATGGAATCTAAGTATCAAAATCAGTGTAGTGTAACTACAGAAATCGGTGTAATGTAACTACAGAAATCGGTGTAGTGTATCTACAGAAATCAATGTAGTGTAACTACAGAAATCGGTGTAGTGTAACTACAGAAATCGGTGTAGTGTAACTACAGAAATCAGTGTAGTGTAACTACAGAAATCGGTGTAGTGTAACTATAGAAATCGGTGTAGTGTAACTATAGAAATCGGTGTAGTGTAACTACAGAAATCGGTGTAGTGTAACTACAGGAATTGGTGTAACTACAGAAATTGATGTAGTCTAACTACAGAACTCGGTGTGGTGTAACTATAGAAATCGGTGTGGTGTATCTACAGAAATCGGTGTAGTGTAACTATAGAAATCGGTGTAGTGTAACTATAGAAATCGGTGTAGTGTAACTACAGAAATCGGTGTAGTGTATCTACAGAAATTGGTGTAGTGTATCTACAGAAATCGGTGTAGTGTAACTACAGAAATCAGTGTAGTATATCTACAGAAATCGGTGTAGTGTAACTACAGAAATCAGTGTAGTATATCTACAGAAATCGGTGTAGTGTAACTATAGAAATCGGTGTAGTGTAACTATAGAAATCGGTGTAGTGTATCTACAGAAATCGGTGTAGTATATCTACAGAAATCGGTGTAGTGTAACTATAGAAATTGGTGTATTGTAACTACAGAAATCGGTGTAGTGCAACTACAGAAATCGGTGTAGTGCAACTACAGAAATCGGTGTAGTGTATCTACAGAAATCGGTGTAGTGTAACTATAGAAATCGGTGTATTGTAACTATAGAAATCGGTGTAGTGTAACTACAGAAATCGGTGTAGTGTAACTTCAGAAATCGGTGTAGTATATCTACAGATATCGGTGTAGTGTATCTACAGAAATCGGTGTAGTGTATCTATAGAAATCGGTGTAGTGTAACTACAGAAATCGGTGTAGTATATCTACAGATATCGGTGTTGTGTATCTACAGAAATCGGTGTAGTGTATCTACAGAAATCGGTGTAGTGTAACTATAGAAATCGGTGTAGTGTAACTATAGAAATCGGTGTAGTGTATCTATAGAAATCGATGTAGTGTAACTACAGAAATCGGTGTAGTGTATCTACAGAAATCGGTGTAGTGTATCTACAGAAATCGGTGTAGTGTAACTATAGAAATCGGTGTAGTGTAACTACAGAAATCAGTGTAGTGTAACTACAGAAATCAGTGTAGTGTAACTACAGAAATCGGTGTAGTGTGATCATGGAAAATGTTTGTAGCGTAGTTGCTGAAACATCTAAATGGTCTTCTCTTCCAGGTTAAAGGAGCAGATTAGCATCTTTAACAGTAAAATAAATGTAATAGTCTGGAGTCAGGACAGAGTGAGTGGAGTCATTTCAGCTTCTAATATGTTCATTATCATCTGATACTGTTCTACAACTGAAGGTACTGAAGAGGTGGAACCTTCAGGGTTTCACCCTGGTGCCTGCACCAGGAACATGTCTGTCCCAGTGATGGTCCAGTGCCTTGTTCCTGAGAGTGTAGACTACACTGAGAGTACAGCCAGGCGGAAACAGTGGAAGCTGCTGCTTTGTTACAGCCTGTGGTGTTTATCTGATTTCAGGATCTTCAGCATAAGCCAGTCTTCCGCTTGCAGCCCGTGTGGAGCTTGTCTCGTTGATGTAGCCGGAGACAGACGTCTCTCAGTGAAGTCCTTGAACAGGCTGCGCAACAGCCAGAGCAGAAAAGCGTGACATTTACAGTGATCCTGCCTTTGATTGGGTGTGTGGAAGTGTGTGTTGGGCTGGAAGCCCATAGGCTGTAACTGGAGGAGAGGAGCTCTGCTGGGGTTAAAAACAATATCGCTGTGCTTACACAGCTGTGGCTCTCAGGAGCACGCCTGACTCTCCCACACCAACACACACCCTGTTCTCTCACACACACCAATTGTGAACGTGCAAGAGTTTGAATGATCTTTACCCTCGTTGAAATCCATAGTTATGGTATCTGTGTCCTAATTATGTTATCACGTGTGATTGTGAAAGAAAATACCCTGGACAGACACAGTGCCCACTTAATAACAAAGGAATAACAATAACAAAGACATAATATCATATATTTCACAGAGCTAGATTAAATCCACACACTTTATCTGCTCAGCACTTTGACTTATAGTCCATAAACACTGTCAATAAACACTATGAATCACTAGAAGAGGGGATATTAGTCCATAAACAACCTCAATAAACAATCTATACACACCAATAAGAGATATTAGTCTGTAAACAAATAAACACTACTAAACAATATGATATAAATGTCCAAAAACAACCTCAATGTACACTATTAAACACTAGAATAATGGATATTAGTACGCTATTAATCGCTAGGGGAAATTAGTCTATAAGTAATCTCAATGAACCGTATATACACTACACTACAGGCATGTTTATTTTTAAGAAGATTAGCAAAATAAAATGTGGATATCGTGTTAGCTTACTTAGTAAATAATTGGTGATATTGAATTGTTTATCACAATGCAGTATAGAAAGACATTGACCACTAAAACCTGTATGTAAAAACTGGTAGAAAATAGATAAAAAAAACTTGATATGTCTCTTTAATGCAGCCTAACGTCACTAAAGTAATTAGGCAATATGTGTTCTGGCCAAACTCTCATCTCTCCATCCAAACAGACTGACCTGCTGTGCCAAATTTCAACAGAATCTATTCATTTGGAAATGATCAGTTACCAAATCCAGCACTGCAGACCCAAAGAAAACATTGTGAGACAGAGCAATCAGCGAGACCATTCACCACCAGTCACTAACAGCCTATTAGAACAGCACTGTGATAGTGAAGTGTCCATCATCATCAGAGACAGAGAGAGACAGAGAGAGACAGATAATCAGACAGAGAGAGAGAGAAAGAGAAACAGACAGAGACAGAGAGAAAGAGAAACAGACATAGAGAGACACATACACAGATAGAAACACAAACAGAGACACAGAAAGAAGAGAGACAAACAGAGAGACGGACAGAGAGAGAGAGAGAGAGAGAGAGAGAGAATGAAGAGAGACAAACAGAGAAAGACAGAGACTGAGAAAGAGAGAGAGAGAATGAAGAGAGACAGAGACGGACAGAAAGAGAGAGAGAGAGAGAGAGAGAGAGAGAGAGAGAAACAGAGAGACGGACAGAGAGAGAGAGAATGAAGAGAGACAAATAGAGAGAGACAGAGACGGACAGAAGGAGAGAGAGAGAGAGAGAGAGAGACAAACAGAGAGACGGACAGAGAGAGAGAGAGAATGAAGAGAGACAAATAGAGAGAGACAGAGACGGACAGAAAGAGAGAGAGAGAGACAGAGAAAGGGGAGATAGTGGAGAAAAGCGAGAGAGACAGAGACAAACAGACAGAGAGCAAGAGGAACAAACAGTGTGTGAGAGAGAAAAGGACAGAGACGGGTAAAGAGAGAAAGAGAAAGACAAACAGACGGAAAGGAGAGATAGTGGGGAAAAGAGAATAAGAGAGAACAAGAGAAACAGACGGAGCGAAGGGGAGCAAATGAGACAGAAAGAGAAAGATGGAGGGTGAGATAGTGAAAGACAGAGAAAAGGAGGAAGAGAAAAGAGAGGAGGAGAGAGAAGAAGAGAATGCGATGGAGGACAAAGCAGGCACATGGGAGATTATTTATCTGTCTGTCTGTCTATTTGTCTATCTGTCTGTCTATATATCTGTCTTTCTATCTGTCTGTCTATTGTCTGTCTGTGTGTGTGTTCTTGCAGAATTAAATGTGCTGCTTGACTGAAAGGACAGACATCTGGCTTGTGTTTGATGGTGGACGGTTGCTGCAGTGACAGTGGATGGTGTCCAGACCTCTGAGGACTCTGGTATATTTGTCCTGAGAAAATATCACCAGTGAACCTCAGAATGCTGCCCGAGGTTAGCCAGCCTAACCCAGACCCTTGTCAGCATATCTGTGTGTGAGACACGCTGTGATCCTGGACACTCCTCAGCTCTAAATGTGTAGGTCATGTGGCAAGTGGACGCTGGCTCTCTGCTAGCACCTCGGCTAACCTCCGCTAACGTCCAGCGCTATTTTAGCTTGTGGGCAGCCACAGGAGCTGACGACCGGTGGATGTTTGAGTCTCGCTGTGAGATCAGACTGTTTGCAGATGGTCAGGGTACAACCTGTTCCCTAGTATTCATTTTTAACATCACATCTGCGCGCCAAGCCAGCTTTGGTGTTTTGCACTGAGGCTAATGTCGCTCACAGGTCATAGAGCTACCAGTTTAGCGCTGTATAAATCAGGCCTAAACATCACAAACTTACCTCAGACTGTGTTGAGATGGTCTGTAATCTCTAATAGATGTGTTTATGTGGTTTCTGGCACTTTTTATGTACGCAACGTACATTTGTCTATTTCTGTAGAATACAGTACACAGTTATACCAGAATATTATGACCATCCCACATACTGAGTGGTTTCTGAGATGCTACCACCATCAAGCTTCACCCAGGACTCTATTATCATGTCCTTTAGGACATCAGTCACATCACGTCCTTTGTTTATGATGATGGATTTACACTCTGCTACAACTGACTGGTGTGCTCACTTATTTATACATGCAGTAAACCTGTGACGTGGTATCTGTGACATCCCAGGCTAAGTTCATTCTAAATCAGGGCTGGTCATAATATGCTGATATGACTATGTATGTAACCTCATGTTTACCACTGTGACATCATCATTTAGACTTCACACTATGCTCTATGGAGTAGTCTGTCTATGGTACTACCATGATAGTATCAACAAAAATAAGCATTATTCATTTTCACCACTGGTGCATTGGTACATTTGTTTACAGAACAATGGTGTTTTGAAAACTTCCATGATGTTAGTAGCATGGTATGTTTTGTGTTGTAGCAGGCGTATATATCTTTGTTCCCAGGGTTAAATTTTCTATTAGCACACACTGATCTTCCTCTAATCTCCCCTGCTGAAAAAAACACTGCAAAGCATTAGGAAAAAGTAATAGGACTTAACATAAACCACTTGTATCCTGTAGAACACCTTTAGATTCATTGGAAAGCCATTAGATGTGTCTGGAATCAGTCATTAGTCACCCATTAAACCATTAGGATCCTTTACCAGTTGACGTCAAGCCATGTAAAACCATTAAATTCTATTACTCTAATTGAGACACCGTTACAAAACCAAGAGAAACAGAACATTTCATCTTTTCAGCAGGGGAACCAAGATCTTACGAAAACAGGTTTTTACAATAGTCCATGAAATATTAAATCAATACAGAGCTTTTTTCTGGGTGCCATTATGTGATATACAGTATTTAGACCGGGGGAACATACAACACGGGAGAACACATATGTGAAACTGGGGAATGTAGAACCCTGGGGAAGCACATATGTAGTACTGGAGAACATAGGACCCTGGGAGCATATGACCCTTTGCAATGTTCCCAAATCTGGGGAATGTAAGACTCCTGGATCATAGGATACTTGTGTAACCTGCTTGTGGCTTCTGTGCCAAACCAAAACAGCAAACTTCAAATGTCAAACTTCCTGGATTAGACTTATTTTTGGCCTGAAACGTCACTCCAAGTGTAGAAACGAGGATGGAGAAACAGGTTGTAACCTGAAGCATATTGCTCCATTTGATGGAATCGAGCATTTCATTTCCAGCCTGCACATTTGGACTGTAGAACAGATATCAGAACAATGTATTTTGGCTCCTGAGCTGTATTTTTAGCATTTGAGAGTCAGATAAAGTAAAAACCCAAACATACTGAAGATGAGAAGTCATTGCTTCTGTGCCTGCAGCTCTGAATAATTGGCACTAGGTAAGAAACCACTAGAATGTCTTTTGTGTGACAGGATAAAGAGCCAAACAGGATCTAGAACTGTGATCAGACACCTTTAGAATGAGTGAGAAGGGTCTGGTTCTGTGACGTTGGAGCTGTCTGTGTGTTTGTCCCTGCTAGCTGGCCACCGTCACAGGACAGATGGACAGAAGAGAGCCATGACACATAAACTAGCTCAGCAGGAATGTAGTGGTGTACCCCCAAAACCAACGAGTGTGTGCTAAGGTAGTGCAGGGGTAATTGACACTCTTGGCTTAATAGTGTGTTTGTGTGTTTAGCTCTTTGTGGACTAAATGTGTCCAGTCTGAAGAAACATTCAGGACTTTTGGCCGCAGTCTTCAAGAAAAACGATTCATTAAAAGAGGTTCAGCTTCCAGGTGCTTCTAAAAGCCAGCAAGCAAAGTAAGGTTAGGGTTGGGTTGCAGCACAGCATCACTGAGTGACTGACAGAACCTAACCCCACAAAGACAGGAATACAAACTGGTGTGTATGGACCTGACAGCCTTGAGTTAAACTGCTGTGTAGAATAGAGTAAGTGTAACATGGTCAAATCTACCATATAGATGACCCAGGCAACTGCTTACGATTACATCAGTAATGATTGCTGGTCATTCAGTCACACTCCATATTGCCTGGAGAAAGTTTCATTTTCTAGAGACGACTCAATCATCTGTAACACAAAGCAAATTATTCAAATGCTGGAAATGATGAAGCACGATGTCAAATGAGTGGAAAACCACATTTGCAATATTCAATTTTGACATTTGTCAGCATTCCTTGGAGAGCACATATGTAGAACTGGGGAACATAGAACCCTGAGAGAGTACATATGTAAAAATGGGGAACAGAACCCTGAGAGAACACAAATGTAGAACTGCGGAACATAGAACCATGAGACAGCACATATGTAGAAATGGGGAACATAGAACCCTGAGAGAGCACATATGTAGAACTGCAGAACATAGAACCCTGAGAGAACACATTTGTAGAACTGGAGAACATAGAACCCTGAGAGAACACATATGTAGAACTGGGGAACAGAGAATGCTGAGAGAGCACATATGTAGAACTGTGGAACATAGAACCCTGAGATAGCACATATGTAGAACTGGAGAACATATACATTATATGTTAATTTTTTGGCTCTATGATCAGGTTAATTGCTGACTAAAGGAAATGGGCAGGTTCTGATGGGCGATGCTTGAAAGCTAATGGTTCTGTCCCAGCATGTGTGATGCTCCTGTGTGGTCTGGTGGAAGATATTTTGGTGTCAGAACAGCTGACAGAGCAGATTTACAAAAACAAATACATGTGTGTCCTTGTTTATATGGTGTCTGCTTACTTCACTTAAATGACTGTGTTTTACTGATGACGGCTCTTTATACTGTTGGTGACAAACTGTAGTTATTAAATCATAATTAAGCAATAATACACAAGTGCTGCAACTTGAGATATTGGCAGTGTTGTGCTGCGGTCGTACAGCAGTAAACCAGTGGCAGTATCTCACATGATAGCATGACTCTCCAGTGTATTATTGTGATTATACCACAGTTCTCTTATCAGTGTGTAGGGTCAGATTTTAAGAAATCGTGGACAGTAAAAACAACTTGCTTCTTTATTAATCTTCCACGAGGTAAAGTACTTCCTCTATCTGACACTCTGCTGCTAAAACATCATCATCACATCAAAAAGTTGTGGGGGGGGGTGACAGCACAAACAGAGTCATAGTGAAATCAGAACATCACGGATTATCCACTCCACCCAGTCACTACAAACTGAACTGTACTTGAACTGCAGCATCAAATTTGCAGCATCAAATACTTGTACACTGTATCTCGTTGAAGCACATGAAGAGTTAATTAGCAAAAAACTCAATTTTCCTAATTTTTTCAGTTTCTGACATTATCTGAAAAACAACTTTTACTCTACAGGGTGTAAATTTCATGACTGGACCAAAATAAATGGCCCAAAATAACTGGTTCACACTACAGGATTTAAACAAGTATTAAATGTTGAAAACATGAGACAGCTCACACATAATTATATGTTTCACTGATTTTTCTGTCCTTGATTGTTTTTAGTCATAAAGGTCCCACACACTAAACAATGTGCCCTGAAACACCACACACTTTCTGTCAGGAGGCACTAAAATGAAAATTATTGGCTGAAACAGAAGAAAATAATACATTTGGACGAATACTCAACATGGTCATCTATATAAATCATTACAAAATTAGTAACTAAACTATTTCCCAAAATATGTTTTGTAGTTAGTCAGGAATGATTGCATTTTAATAAGTTGGTTTAATTGGATTATTCGTTTATGTTTGTATATAAAATGTTAGAAAAATGACGACAAGACAATAATATGTGAATATGTATGAAGATGCATGCATGTTACATTATTACTAATATAAATAAATAAATAATTAAAAAAAAACATTAAACATGAAAATGTCTAAAATGAATGATGTTAGTCACATGGATGTTTTGTGTGTTTAATTTGAGTGTCATTGACTACAGACATTTCTTCTGGTAATTGTGTGATAGTCCCTTACGCTGCAGCCACCTGAACAAAAAAAAAAAAAAAACAAAGCAAAGCTGAAAGTATTTTTTTGCCATTTTCATACAAATAATTTCAGTTGCTGAATATTTTGTGCATCCCTAATTTTCAGACTATACACACCTGACCAATGACTCCAAACTTCAAAACTTCACAAGAGCTTAACACAAGTAAACAAACATGTAAACAAACATGGCAGATGACAGCGATACCTGGTTGTGAGAACTTTCTGATCATGAAAAAGAAAAGAATGAGAATGAAGCCATAATAGCCAACATCATAAATACATTGGTTGTTGGTCTTTCAGGCATGATGTCAGTGTCACGTTTTTTACACCAGAGAATCAGCTCTAGGCCACACTACAGGATACTGAGTCTACATACTAAACATGTTTAATATTTATGATTCTCAATGAGGTGCAGCCCTGACTGTACTGCTTAGATTATAGACACCCCACACAACAGGATCATCTGGGAGGGTCATTGTTTACAATCACCCTGAAGTTGGGAGACCTTTTGAGATTCCATTGACTTACACCAAAAGCTTTTTCTTTCTAATGTAAATGTATCATTTAGAATGATGTGTTAAATTGTTTTAAATCAAATTATATTGAATTTCATTGCAATCAGGCTGAATTATATTGTAATGCATTAGCAGCTGCCTCATATGTTTTTGAGGTATTGTTGTGTATCAGCTCGTTGGCAATGCACCGAGATGTCCACGGCATTCGCCTCCGAGAGGTCTCTAATGCCAATAAAGAGATGTTTATTTAATGTTAAAGGCAGTAAACTTAATCTCACAGAACGTTTCCCTCCCTCAGAAGACACACAGCCATTATGTGTTATTTCAAAGAGCTTAATGGACACCAAACAGGACTGAATTCATTCGCTTGAGCAAAATGATCATAACACTGATTCATTCATTCACGTTAACAAGCAGCACTATTGTCAAAACTCACCAGGCCATAATGTGCAACAGGGTGTATGTGTGTGTTAGAGCACTTTTCACTTAATTAGTTGGTGAAAATAGTGGTGTTTTTGTGTTGAATGAAAAGAGCAAAGTGGGTTTGCTGGTCCTGCAGAATTACTAACACACATACATACTTATGAAGAGTCTGAATCCTCCAAAATGATAACGTTACAGGATCAGAAAAAGCATGGCTGCTTTTAATGGAAGTCAATGTCTGTCTAAGGCACTTTGGGCCAAATCTTTTGGTCGAGTCAACATGAAATTTACACACAATGTAAAGAGCAACAGACATTTTCAAATTAGGCCAAGTAAAAAAAAAAATTGGTGATC
>BRDA01087634.1:0-14482 GCA_036984385.1 Crenuchus spilurus
CACATGAATGGTTTCAGGATGCTTTACAGTTGGCATGAGACAAGACTGGTGGTAGCGCTCACCTCGTCTTCTACGAACAAGCTGTTTTCCAGTTGATATATATATATATATATCTCCCAGACCTTCACATGTGTCGTTCTTATGAGAAATTCAATGTTTTTGCTTCCTCTATAAGTGATTGTTATGTCTGATTGGTGTATATGATATTCCAAAGGTGTAAAGGTGCTCTTAAAGGTTTCACTTCATTCACTTTTCACCAGGTGAATAACTTTTAAAAACATAGAAAATATGCACAAATACAAGTCTGTAGAGGCATTGCAATGTTTGAATTATGACAGAATCTGGGATAATTATGATCCCTAACTATAGGTACTGAAAATGTACAACTGAGGATGCCAATCGAGTGGCATGAAAAGTACTAAATCCAGTTATGACAGTGAAGGCATCTTTTTTCTCAGATGGACCGACTGAAAAAGAACCACAGATCCTTAAAAATATATGTATATTCCAGACTCTTGAGTTCTGACGGAATTCAAAATGACTTCTGTATTCTGTATAATGGACTTTTCAGCATATTTCCAATACATGCACAACACAAAGTGATGAGTGCACTCTTTGTAATATTAAAATCTTAACATATTATATTAAATGCATTTTTGTATAAACAAGTGGGTCATTATTTCTTGCTGCTTGTTCATTAATGTTCACAGATCATTGGTTCTCCTTGCTATTTTTATAATAAAGGGGAAAATGCTTTTGTACCCACACAAACACTTAAACAATGGAATTACAGGGCACCGCTGTAATTCCGGTTTCATATATCAAGGGTTAGGAGTGACTTGAGCATGTGATTTGTTATGTGGAGCAGCAGGCTACTGCACATTTGTCATTGGTTCAGGGGGAAACAGCACGTTTTGGTCTCAAATGCCAGTAACTCAATCATGCAAGAAAACACAGACAGACGCGATTACAGCGTTCTCACACCGACCTGCCGGTAATTACAGAGCCACTAGCATAGCTCCGAATGGCTGTGAGCAGCTGCGTCCTGGACCTTGCTGAGAAGCCCAGCGTTGTGGTTTTTGCGCCTCAGTGGCAGAAACACAGCAACACGGCCGCTTTGGACGCAGATGGCCTGATAGCACTCTATCCAACCTGTCAGTGCTCATGAAACTGACACTCAGGGACTGAGTCTCATGTGAGGCAGTGTTGCTGTATTTCCTGCTCTCTTGTGTTTTAAATGGTAAAACACACTTTGAACCTTTGCATAGTGATGTTTATTATGTTTGAACTGACAAAACACCACCTACACATCACTTGTTAACTGCTCGTTCACACCACATCCTTGTATGCTAGTCATTGCTAAAAGATTAATGGTTGAAGACATTCCAAGAAGAGTTTTTTATCTTTATATGAGAAATGAGACAAAAAATGTTAGACATGGTCATTTATTTATTGAGAAAATCAATCTGTTGGTGTCAAAAGTATAAGAACCTTCACTTTGAGTGTCTGGTATGACCCCCTTTTGCAGCAATGACTGCACAACTGCAGGAAATGTTTTCAGTAATTGTTGATCAGTTCTGCACATTAGCTTGGAGGAATCCATGAACTGCTTGCTTCAGTACCTTCCACAACATTTCTATTGGATTAAGGTCATGACTTTGAATTGGCTGTTCCAAAACATTAACTTAATTATTCTTTAACCAGTCTTTGGTAGAACGAGTGGTGTGTTTAGAGTCATCCTCTTGTTTCATGACCCAGGTTCTCTCTGTGCAGTTTAGCTCACAGACAGATGTCCTAACGTTTTCATTTAAAATTTGCTGGAATAATTTGGAATTAATTGTTCTATCAATTATGGCAAGCCTTCTGGACACAGATGCAGCAGAACAGGCCTAAACCATGATACTACCACCACCATGTTTTCCAGATTGGACATGTTTTAAATGCAGGAATCATTATTTTTATTTCCCCAAACACAGTGTTCCTTATTTAAACAACAAAAAAAGATCTATTTTGGCCTCATATGTCCACAAAAAACCATTGTTCCAATAGCCTTCTGGCTGGTCCATGTGATCGTTAGCAAACTGCTGCCAAGCAGCAATTTTCTTTTATCCTTCCAACCAGCCATGCGACCACTGTTGTTCAGTGTTCTCCTGATGGTGGACTCATGAAATTAAGGTGGATTTATTTGTGAGCTCTCAGACTAGTACACGCTTTGCTCTTGGCGTGAGTTTTGTTGGTCAGTCACTCCTGGGCAGGGTAATAATGGTCTTGAATTTCCTCCATTTGTACACAATCAGTCTGGCTTTGACTGGTGGAGTTCAAACTCTTTAGAGATGGTTTTGTTTTTCCAGTGTGATGAGAGATCCTCAGTTGCTCAGAAATTTCACTTTGTTTGTGCCATGATACACTTCCACAAACATGTTGTGAAGATCAGATTTTGCCAGATCACTCTTCTATTGAAGTCAAATTTATGCAGAGATATAGAATATTCTTAAGGGTTTTTCAATCTTTCAAGAACGACTGTATACACTGAAGGTATAGACCCAGTCTTAAACCTGGACATACTCCACACTTCACTTTTTCTGTTGTTGTTTTAATGATTTACATTTTAGACATGCAATGACCAAAGAGTAAGCACATCTTAATGGCTTCAATGTCTTGGACTTAATCAAAAAACAGTCCAGGATGAAACTGTTATAAGAACTTCAGTGTGAATAGGTAAGGCTATATTGGTGGATGTAATGGGGGCAGATATAAAGATGGTGGTTCTTGTGACATCACAAAAACAGGAATTCAGAATGTTTCTGTGAGCAAACGATATTTTTTAAAACTTTGGAAACAAAATAACCCTCAAACTAGGGCTGCGAATCTTTGGGAATCGAACAAATCGATCAGGAATATATTCGCGGGGTCACAAATAAATTTTTTTCTGATTCTTTCATATCCAAACGAAATACTTTACCATTGCAATTTCTGCAAATCGCATGAGTCACGTCAAGCCCTTTCATACCCGGGCCGGGTTGACAGTAAAATCCAAAGTGTTTCCAAATGGTTGCTTTCAAAGACCGCGGCTTGGCTTGCATCCCTGTACATAGCCGATGCTGCTTCCTTGTTTTGCCTAGGACTATGGTGGCTGAGAAGGCACATCCGCACCCGCAAAAAAAAATCGATTTTTTGAATCGTTCAATGCTAGAAACGCGATTCGAGCTTGAAGCGATTTTTTCCTGCACCCCTACCTCAAACTGTTCCCTAAGGGAAGAGGAAATACATTTCAAAACTTAGTGACAACTGTGCAAACTAAAGCCTTGGATAAGAAAGAAAAATAAAGTTAAATAGACAATTATTAAGAAAAGTGAGGTTGTTGTTATTATTAAATATTACAATGTTAATATATGTAAAATATATTCTTTCACATGAAGTTATTTAAGTTAAACAAGCTGATCCACCACCGTGTTTATTCCTTTAGCAAGTGGTTATACATGCATAGTTTGTGAAGGTGAGGAAATTTGAATGGGAAAATAAAATTAGAATTGAGGCCTAATCCCACTGGTCTAGATGTCTTAATTGCCTGCCATTTTTGCCTTATCTGTCTGTAGCTTGTAACTCTAATTAGTCAGCAGCTTCACTATGAGCCATGCTGTAATCACCCATAAGACCAGTCAGCAACCACTGCTTTAGCATCATGATGTAAGAGAGAGCAAGTTAAGGGCCAGGCCAGAGTGTATGTAAACAAAACTCAAGCACATACATGTTGGTATTACATCACTTGTGAGGACTCAAGTTCTGTTCCTGCAGGATCTTCATATACTAGATTTTTTGGACACACCAAACAATACAATGAAACATTTGTTGAGAAGAAATGTAAATTTCAGTGCACAGCTTTTATACAGTAATTGAATTGACTATTTTTTGTCAGTATATTTAGTAAAGAAGCAGTGACTGTACAGTGAAATGTGCAGAAGTCTATCAGTGATGTCTATAGAAAACTTACCAAAATAAACCTTATAAAATAAAATAAACCAGTAATAATTTAACCATTACTCCAGAGAACACATTTCCATGGCTCCACAGCTCAATGCTGGGGGTCTTTATACCCCTCTAGTGCACACTTGGCATTATATATTGTTCAAGTTTCAAGTTTACCCGCTCCACAGAGTCCTATTCTACTGGTAATACTTCTCTACAGGGACTAGACAAGCTGTGTGTGTGTGCATTTGTGGTATCTCTGTTAGCAATAGGTGCAACTTAAAGTAGTTAATGAACTCATTATAGGAGATGTCCACAAACATTTGGACATATAGTGTATGTTCTAAATGATCATGTTTTTCTATCACAATGAGTAAATTTGCTTCTCATAAATACACACATGTATGCTTCTTCATTCTCATGCTCTTTCACTTCTTCATTCACTATCTTTCATTCACATGTTATTGCCCACCTCAGTATTCCCTCTCACTTGTCTCCTAGAGCCTCCCTCTGCATGGGGGGTCAGGACAAACATTCACACGTCTGTATCTGTCAGTGTCCAGGCCGCTGCCAATGTGTGCTTAAGCGTACAAGTGTGTGTGGTTAACGCTTGCAAACTGTTGCATCAGTGTGTGCATGTGTAGTGTGCAGGGATCAGCTGGCACTGCAAACAGCAAGTCACATGGTGGTGGGGCGGCACCCGGCAGAGCCGTTATCCCACAGGACATCATTACCATGCTGCCAGCTCAGCCGGCAGCTGCCGCCAAACCTCCCTGAAACGTCCAGCAGGGTACTGTGAGCAGCGCCCATCCGTGTAAAGACGTGATAGATCACCGCCTCTTTCTCAGGCCGTGATCCGTGAGAGCATCCTTAAAATTTCTCAGCATGTGACTCAATGGCAGATGCCTGCCGGTCAACACCTCCTCCTACAGAGCAGTTCCATCTCCAAACAGCTAGAAATCTGTTATGGACTCCAGAAACAGTTTATCACCAGCAGAAAACAGACTGTCCAGACATCTTAACACAACCTGATTGAGGACACCCTGCAGGTTAATAGATGCCAAGGCTGCAGGCTGGGGAAATAGACAGTGAGTATAACTATAACAGGTGAAAAAGCAAAGAAGATGAACACAAAATCCTACAAGAAAATACATTTACATGTAATACAAGTTTTCTCTAAATAAGAAACACATGAGAGAAAATAAATAAATAAATAAATAAATAACCTATACTAGTGCATCTTAAAAAAATTGAATGTCATGAAAAAGTTTGTAATTTTGATCAAAAAGGTAACCTGTCATTTATTGTATATTCTTTACAAGTAAATTAACATATTTCTAGCCCTTATTTGGTTTAATGTTGATCGGTTTGACTTAAAGCTCATGAAAATCCAGAAATTAAAATGATTTGAATATTTAATTTGGAGTTTGAGTAAATTATTATTCAAACCCCATCAACATTAAAACAAAAAATGTTTTAAATGTCACTTGACATATGACAATTAGCCTTTTTTACTATTCTACACTTTTTCAGAATATAAAGATCTTTGAAGAAGAAAAGTAAAATGTCAAGTGAATTGAAATGATTTAACATTCATGGCTTTTAAGATAGCAAACTGTTTTCCAACTATTTATGTTCTGTAAACTATCAAAAATAGTTTTGATAAACTATCAAAAAACTATCTAAACTTGATGTATGAGTAATGGAGATTTATAAATCAGGTTACACTTTTATTACAGTCTTATTAAATCAATGAATTTATTTGTTACACTGCAATGTCCATCCTTCCATCCATTATCACACCCACTTAAGCCTCGTCAGGGTCGCAGTTAGTCCCCTACCCCCTCACTGGGCACAGGGCAGGGCATTACACTATTCCCAGGATAGGGCGGAAGTCCATTGCTTGGTGAACACACACACAGACAATTTTTTTTAGAGTAGCCAATTCACCTGACCTCCATGTTTTTGGACTATGGAAGAAAACCAGAGACCCCGGAGGAAACCCATGCAGACACGAGGAGAACATGGAAACTCCGCTCAGATGGGGACTTGAACCCGAGACCTCAGCACAGAGAGGCAAACGTGCTAACCACTAAGCCACCATGCCGCCCTACACTGCAATCTAATTAAATAAATTGGAGTGTAACCTTTTAGATGGACATTTACTTGATGCATTCTGCTGTTTTCCCACTAAGCATGACCCTAACAAATTCAATAGTTAAAAAGCAATGTGATCATGGAGCACTTATTTATATATTTTGAAGAGCAATTCTGAAAATATTAATTGAAAACCTGTGAAAAAAAAACCTGAGAAAATTGAATGGAATCCAGAAATACAGGATGTAATCCAAATAATATTGAATGAAAGGTCACACACATTGACCATTGTGGCTGCACAATAATGGCCTCTTCATTTTACCCATCTACACACTTTCCCACAGTGTTGAGCAGCCCTATCCATGGCAGCTGGGGAGCACTTGTGGATTATGGGCACTTCAGTCATGTCCTGTTGGTTTAGGGGCTCAAACCAATGACCTTCACAAGACAAGGTTTTTTAACCTTTAGCACATAGCTGCCCCCTGAGAATATTTAATGAAAACCAGAGGATACTGTATAAAACCTTAGAATATTGAATGTAAAACCAACAATAATAAATAAAACCTGAGTATAGTGAATGAAACCAGAACATATTAAATGGAAACTCAAGAATATTGTTTCAACGTCCTGGGATTCACTTAGAATGCCAAAATAGCACTTCTTTTTGTCCAGCAACACTATTTCCAGCCACCACACAATATTTTCTTGGAGGTCTCTCATCCAAGTACTAATAAGAGCCAAACCAGCTTATGGACTTGAGTGTTGTGTTGTGCAGGTGCTATGGCTGCTGGGCTTCAGGTTTAATTCAATGCTTTTTGGGGTCCTAAGCAATGCTCCCCCATTAATATCATTTCAGTATTGTTATTATTAAGTACAGTGGTAACCCTACTTACGAGTGTAATCCGTGCAGCAGCCGAGCTCGTTAGCTGGTTTGCTTGTTAGCTGGATGCATTTTCCCCATAAGAATACATGTAAAACTGATTAATCCAGGTCAGCCGGCCAATGTACAGTATACTTTAATATGCTAAATAATGTGTTTATATGGGTTTTTAAAACATAAACGAGACAACGACAGTGCTCATGTAGACTGGCGGCTAAGGAAGACAGGAGGACGGGCGTACATGTATGGCATGGTTACACTTATCATATGAAAAGTAAAAGTAAAATGTATCTAACTTTCTTGTTCACTACCTTAGCGTTACTTTCACTTTTACTGGACAGCGGTCAAAGGTATTGACTGACCTCTTCTTCTAGGGTAGCATCTAAGGGATGCTACGACCGCAGCGCCCCTAGCGGTTGGCATACTTGAACTAATTTACGCTACTCATTACTTGGAATTTTACTTGTTACCTGGAACAAAAATATTCAGCGATCTCGACTTGTTACCTGGAATACTCGTTAGTAGGGATGCTCGTAAGTAGGGTTACCACTGTACTGCCAAGTGTTTCTCAAGAACATCCAGTTTTCTATTTGGATCATGATTCCTATATGTCCAATCCATCTTGCTGTTGCTCCACTTTCTCTTTTGCTTTGTTCCTGCATAATTGTCTTCTCAAGTGACCTGTTCTCATAATAGTCCAGAATAAGAGAGTTTGATTATTTTGTTAGCTTCTAGTGAAAGTTGGGCTTCTTCTCCATCACCATAGTTCAAAGGCAACAATATTTGTCCTGCCCTGGTTTCTATTGTCCATCTTCCACATGCATAAAGAACCACAGAGAAGACCACAATCAATTTACGTCTTTATTTGAAGAGACACATCATTATGTTTGAAGATCTTTTCCACGTCTTTCAGCCTTATTCTGAGTGTGAGTGTGTGTTGTATTTCTTGAGGTCTGGAGTCATTTTTGTTAACGATTGATCCAAGTCAACAGAAGCTGCCTCTTTAACATTTTCTTCATCAGTGGTAAAGTTAATGTTCTTACCTTTTTTTCAGGACTTTGTCATCTTTTTATTCAGCAGAATACCCATCTTTTCACTTTAACAATGCAGGAGTTTTGAATAAATATACTTAATATATACTAGGATCACATATATACATTTTGCCAACATCATGACTTCAGTGTGAAAAAAAAAATATATGGGCTCCCTAAGCGATTACTCATACTGCCTATACCAAGAAACAATCCTTTGCGTACCACGTGAGATGAGTGTATGCCAGTCTACAAGCCTGCGCTGGCCTCACATCATTCAGTACACATACACATGTATTCTTTGACTCAGACTACTTCTCTTGTCCTCTGTTGGCAGCTGTAAAACACACCTGAGAATCAAAATGGCTGCACAGTCACAACAATAACTGTGCGAGAGTGTCGGCTTCACGCCGGCAGCTCTGTTTGGCATCTGTTACAGCAAATTACATCAGCAATACTGCACCATTACCTGAGCTCCTACCACCCATAACAACAGCCAGCAGGGACACGGGTGTGTATGTGTGTGCCTGTGTGTGTGCAACTGTGTATGTGTGTTTGCCACCCCCTAGACACCTGCCATTCTGGCTCACAATCATAGCTCCTATTTTGCAGTCCCACGCAGCAGAAGCAGAGAAGGCATTTGTTGTGCGAGGTAGCTTTGAGCGTTAATGTCGCACACCCGAGTGTGGCACATCAACTGTGAAAGGCTTTACATAATTGGTGAGACATTAGCATTTTTGCTGACATGCTGGATGTTATTACCACAGCATCGGATGATCATATGTTCTAGGTGCTTCATTGTCGAAGTGAGTGAGCGAGACATATTGAGAGAGAGAGAGAGAGAGAGAGAGAGAATTTATTGTGCATCAAATAACCAACTCTTCCATCCTCTCCGTGAGACACTCTTTAACGCACACTCACACATTACCCTTACATGTACATTTCTATAGAGCTTTTCTAGACAACCAAAGCACACTGACACTGTGACAGACCCTAGAGAGTAGTCCTGTAGTCAAGCATGCTAAATCTGAGGCAGGGTCAAGACCGGGACACATCAAGTCTGAGTCAAACTTATTGAGATATCGTGTCAATATATGTGACCCTGCCAGGGAAAACCAGGTCAAAGTCATTCTATTTTTTTCAAAATTTGTTTTTTTCAAAATAAATTTTTTTGTGAATTTAAGTTTTTTAAATTTAATTTAAATTTAAAAAAAATGTTTAATCAAAATATGCACTCCGATATATCTGAGACTGTTATCTTTCATTTACTGCAAAAATACCGAGTGGCTAAGTTTTGTCACTAATGTGAGTAGAAACGATATTGACACAGTATCTCACTAAGTTGCCCAGTGACTTTGGCCTGGTTTTCCCTGGCGGGGTCACATATCATGTCCCTCACTAAGGGGGCAGCCATGGACTAGTGGTAAGGATCTGGTCTTGTGACCAGAAGGTCACTGGTTCGATCCCCAGACAGGACATGACTGAAGTGCCCTTGAGCAAGGCACCTAACCCCCTAACTGTTCCCTGGGCGCCGGTGGATAAGGGCTGCCCACCGCTTCGGGCACAAATTCTCACAGCCTAGTGTGTGTTTCACTGCACGAATGGGTTAAATGCAGAGGTCAAATTTTGTTGTGTGAAAAATCACATTGGCTAAAATGGTTGATCTTAATCTCACATTAGCGACAAAACTTAGCCACTCTATATTATTGCTGTAAATGAAAGACAACAGTCTCAGATATCTATCGGAGTACATATTTTGATCAAAAACAAAACTTAAGTTCACAAAAAAGTTGTTTTGAAAAAAACAAATTTAAAAAAAAAAGAATGACTTTGACCTGGTTTTCCATGGAGGGGTCACAAATAATTCATCGCCTAAAATTATTGCTTAATAACATTCAGCTGAATGTTTCTTTTCTATGCTTCACATAACTGAAGAGTATCTTCCAGATTTTGTAGACTTGGCAATGTAAAGCAAGCAGGAAATAATACACACATTCTTAACATCAGACTATTAAAAATAAAATGTGTTCACTTATTGGATACAGAAGGAGAAGAGTAGTTATTTTTTCCCTGTTAGCCAATCTGAGTGCAGATTTGATTTAGGCATGTAGAGAAAGGACTGATTTATTCTGTTTGAATTGATTGTTGATATTCAATAATGAGAGAAAATGAAGTTCCACTTCTAATTAATGTTACTTCAGACAGACACATTGAACTTCGTTGGTCTCGACGATTTCTGAGTTTTCCTCACCTGAAGGGGGTCAATACGGAGACCACATATTAGAGAGTCACCTCAACCATCATCAATGTGCAGCATCCACCTGGTTGATATTACGAAACACCAGAACCCTCACCACACATTACCTATTAGATAAAGAGGTGAGGAGAGACATAGACACATTGAAAATGTAGATGATTGGAAGTGGGAAATTAATCCCAGACATTAGGGTAACAGCCCTAATCTTTTGGAGGAAATAACCAGGGATCCTTTCCTAATCTCAGAGAATCAGGACCTTTTATTTTTATCCAAAATACATTTATAAATTAGTGTACGTGAAGCTTTGGAATCCACAAAGATCACAGAAATAGGACCTCTTTGTATCCCACCAACACTCTTCCAGCAGGCACACAAGTTTTACTTGGAGGTCTCCCATCCAAATACTAACCAGGACCAGACCTGCTTAACTTTTGTGCATTTGCATGTGATATTGTGCAGGTGCTATACATAAACACTCACTTGCTCACTCACTCACTCCTCCTCTTGTTCTGCCTCTATGCTTCTCCTCTGACACTCCTGTAGGGTCAAAAAAGAACAAAAAAATAACCTGATGGAAAAAGAAAAAATCTCTCACCTGGTTTGCTGCTCGAGTGCACAGGCGTTCTTGACACCTCAACAAAGTCATAGCTGAGGACTTCATTGAGTTAAAGTTAAAGCCCAGACCTCATCAAGACAAAGTGAAAGTAAAGAACGTCCTCGGTGTAAAGTCAACCCAAAGTGGACGCAACTTCATGAAGGACAGTTACTAAAGCCAGTGACCTAAATAGAGCACACTCAACCTTTCTGCTACAAAGCTGATTTAAAATTAACTTTTTTTTTCTTTCTTCCCTCCCCCTCCTCCTTTTGCAGATAGGCTATTCGGATTAGCTATAGCGTGTCAGACATATATAGAACATCTTGATTCAGACAGATCAAAGAGGACGATTTAAAATGTCACCAGAAAGAAAGAAACGGCAGATGTAAAAATAGCAGATAAAACATAGAGGGCTATTTATTTATTTTATTATTTTCAAATGCAAACCTGCCTCACATAAGTTGTCAACAACCATGTGATATAGTAATTCAGTACACACAGACAGACACACTGTATACTGTATATATATGTTTGGAGATAGAGAGTTAGGGCAAAAATGAACTATTTTTTGTGTTGTTTATTTAGGTTTGTGTTATATTTCAGGCAGGTTGTGGTAGTGAGTGCAGCCAAAGAACAAGGATCAGTAATGTTTACCAGAAAGCAGCACAAGCACTTCATCATCAATTAACCTTTGATCCTCCTAATGAGCAGCTCTCACAGCAAAGCCAGACCCTGCATTACCTCCACACACACAGACACACAGCAATCTGACATAGTATCTTATTTTCTTCTTTTGATAGATTGTCTGTGTCATGGCTGTGGGTCTGGTTTTCTCTTGATGAAACAGAGGCAATTCATGTAAGTACAAGACGGCTGAAACGTGATAGTTTCTATGCCACCATAATGAATACATATATACGTTCTTCTGGTACTTTTCACTTTTCACTTTTCAGAAAAATGAACAGAAAATCAAATGAACAGAAGACTTTCAATGTTTTTTTTTTTCCCCAGTCCAGTCCAACAGCCCATTTGTGACCGTATTGCACAATGACACCACCAGTCTGAACTCAGCTGGGAAAGGCCAATAGCAAATTCTTCAACCATTGTGAACAAATCCTGCCATCATACCTCCTCAAACTCCTGTCTCCTGCTGCACTTCTTGACTATACCCACAGCTCAGTGGCTGCTGTTATACAATAGCAGCCCAGAATATAACCTTGCTATCTTTCATCCCAAAGGGAATATGGCCAAATGCCTGGAGAATGCCCGAGGACCCTTAGCCTTAGACGGCAAATAACTCAGGTTTGAACCAGGGCTGTAGGGGTTTGACTGACTGAATGAACTCAGCTGTAAATCCTCTCTTGGAGATTTATAGTCTTCATAGGCTTCTATTAAAAAAAACATCTTCGATTTTGAACAAATTTGGATACACTAGGTAATTGAAAAGTAAAAACAAAACATATAATGGAAAATGTTTATTTCTTAGAAATGACCTTAATCATAATATAGCATCAATGTGATTTTTTTTTTAATTATTATTGCAAGAAAAGTTTTCTTTTCAATCCTTTTTGTTTGTTTGTTATTTTAATATTGATACTGTTTGAATAAAAATCAATTCAAAATTAAAATATAATATTCTAATTATTTGAAATTTTGTATTTTTCATTTTCATGAGAATAGCTTGATGATTTTCATTTCGTATGACATTTAATATATATTTCATTTTGCCTTTTTGAATGAAATTATGAACTAAAAAAGTTACTTAAAATTTTTTATGTGGCACTATGCATAGCGATAGATATACAATGGAAAATACATTTTAAATTTTATGTCAAAATTTTTTTATTTTATTTTAAAAACAAATCAAAACATGAAAATGGTTTACAACACATTTTGCAAATATATGTACAAATGCAAATTATTTAAAAAAGATTAAAAAGCTTTCTTCTACAGTGAAAGAATAGTGTGCAGTTACAGTTTATTTGCTATATTTAAGAAATCTAAAAAAGGTAAATCAATTAAATATTAAATATGACCTGTGTGAACAGGTTTGTGATTTTTATTTTATAATTTTATAATAAATTAAAAAATAAAAACATTTTATAATTATGTATACATTACTTAATACATAGAAATTGTGCAGTAAATTGTGCAGAAAACCTTTCATTTTGTGATTGACATAACTCACTTTTATTTATGTATTTTTCCCAGCATTTATTTTACCATTTATTTGCATTATTATATTAATTATTTCTCAAGTGTTGGTTTTTGAGGGCACTTATAAAACTTGTCTCTTGGCTTTCATTACAACTTGGCTGTTGTCATGATGCCATCAGTTAATCCACACTGTTAATACATTAATTATCTGCATTTCTAGCAGGGCTTGGCTGGTCAATAATTCCTGGCAAGTCTTAGTGGGCGAACAGTTTAAGAAATAAGTAGAAGCAGTTTTATTAAATCCTCTGTAGTAGAAATTATTTTCCACATTTAACCCATATATTGAGCACACACACACACACTAGTGTGCACATAGAAACAAGCTAGAGTGCAGTGAGCACTCATATACACAGAGCAGTGTGTAGCCACATCTGCTGCAGCACCCGGGGAACAGTTGGGGGTGCATTACTCAAGGGTACTTTGGATGTTTAGGATCAACCCAGCAACCTTTCTGTTTCAATCCTGCTTCTCTATCTTCTTTGGAAACTGCTTCTCTTCTCTATGCCACAGCTGCCAAATATTATATGTTACCGTAGACCTCCTGTCTCTATAGGCATCCAGTCAAAATGGCACTTTTCCTGAAATACATTTAACAAATTGAGGTTTATTACTATATAATTTATTGTTTGTGTCCTGAAGCACTTAACACTACAAAAAGTAGTCATATTGTACATAAGAATATATTATGAAAAAAGTTTTTTCTTAAAAAAGGGAAAATGCCATATCTTTATATTGATTACATGTAATGTGATATATTTCAAGCCTTTTCCTTTTTAATGTTCATCAGCATGGCTTTTAGCTCATGAGTTGGCTGTCCAATTAAACACAGTAATATCATGGTCAGCAAACCTTTTGGTAGTAGTTTTGGCACAGTGGGCAGGTGATAATATAATGGGCATCTCCATAAAGTTTGCAGGAGAGGGAAACATTAAATGCTCTAAAATATTCTCATAGATGTTGCATTGAGTTTGAACTTATTAAAACACAGTGAACCAAAATAATGTGGCACCACAAATCAAACTTCACACTGGACATCTCAGATTCTGTGTCTCTCCACTCTTCCTCCAGACTCTAGAACATTGATTTCCAAAGGAATGCAAAATTTACTTTTATCTGAAAAAAGACCACTTTCTCTAGTAACACTCCAGTTCTTTTTCTCCTTACTTCAGATAAGACACTTCTGACATAGGCTCTGGTTCAGGAGTGTTGATATTAGGAATGTGTCAGTTTTAGCCTGAGATATTTATTTTATACTGTTTCAACAGTAATTTACTTCAAATGAATTTTTTAATAATTTGAGATTCTTGTTTTCTGATTTTCATGAGCTACAAGCCATTGTGATTAATATAAAATGCTTATCAATATGTCACTTCATATGAAATTAATATAACATTTTAGAAAATGATTTTTCTCTAAAAATATAATATTATATATATATA
>BRDA01087641.1:0-19061 GCA_036984385.1 Crenuchus spilurus
CCCAGGCAGTAGTTGAAGGTTAGGTGGAGTGTTTCTGTTGTGGGTGTTCTTGTCTTTTGTTTTTAAATGTGAACCAGAAAGAGAAAAGAGAAAGAAAAGAGAGAGAAAGAGAGAGAGAAAGAGAGATAATGGGGAGGTAAGGAAAGCAATCAAGACAGACAGAAATAGAAAGAATCAAGTCAAACTGACGGAGGTAGAAAGATGGAGAGACGGAGACAGACAGATGGAGACAACCAGAAAAACAGCAGGAAAGACTTCCACTCTCCTCCTGCTCTCATCTATAGTAACTGATGTGTTCCTCTCCCACTCTTCATCACTCCATCTCCTCTTCCTCTGCGTCTGGCTCAGTGGGGGGTTAAGTACCTCGTTTTTCACTAAATGCGCTGCAGATTATTTCTGTTTAAATCCTCAAACCGAGCGCTATCTCCATCCACAGATGGCCGAGGGATTTCAGAGACGACCGCCACCGGTCAGCCAGGCCACGACATGAGAGGAGCGGAGAGAAAGAGAGGAATAAAGGTCCTAAACTGAACTGCTAAAGAGAGAAAGAGAGGCAAAGGCCATAAACATAGTGCTGGACAAAAAATCTCTTACTGATACTGATATCATACAATATTTATTATAAATACACAAATAAATACAGAAATAAATCATTTATATCTGACTTTTACAGTCGTGTGCAAGGTTTTACATGGTCTTACATGGGTGAAAGTTTTACATTTGATGTCATGTGACTTCAGATGATGGAAATGAAGGAAACTGGATGGTTCTAACACTGCAGGACATCAGTGAACGTTAGGCGAACATCATTTTTAGAACGGTCATTTATTTGCAGGGAATGTCCCTATTTGAAATTTTAAGTAAGCTAGCCTGATCACCAGCGTGGACTGTACCATCTGTATTGAACCACCTCCTTGAATGATGATCGCTGGGGACACCCCCCGATTGACATTTGCTGGGGGACACACACCCCAAAAGACAATTGCCAGAGGAACCCCTCCCCCCAAAATAACGATCACAGAGGGGGCACTACCCCAGAATTATGACCGCACCCCCACCCGCACGATTGATGATCGCTGACTTGTTCTGATTCCACCCCTGCTGATCATAAACATGACGTTTTTTTTTCAAAGCAAAGGCTGATCTTACTTAACTCCTCATACTGAATGCTCACATGGGCCTCTGCTTATGGAGAAGATAACATTTGCTAATAATGTAGCTATAAAGAACATGAGTTATCACCTGCTTACAGGACAGGAATGAGTTAAAAAGACTAGAAAGAGAAAAATGGGACAAAACAGATCAATTAAGACCAACTATGAGTTTTAGAAGAGATTCTGTTCAGTGTAGAGTAGCAGTAGTTGAGAAACAGACTTCAGAGGATACTGTGATGCTGACCTTTATCAGCACCGGGCATCAGAAAGGCTAAAGAAAGAAGAGCATCACGCTGAAAACAAAGACAAACACCAACCACTACAGCTGCAGGCTGCATCAAAGAAATAGAGCTGTCTGCTTCTGGGGAGAAGGAATTGAAGCCTGTGCGGATATTTTGCCGATATGGAGATTTTGTCATTGTTTGGAAAGGCCGGGATGCCCTCTGTGAAAGAAAGTCCGCTGGGAAAACGGATGATGGGATGATAGAGGGAAAAAAATACATCCATTTTTAATGCTACCTTGAGCACATTGAAAACCAAAGTTCCTCTTTGTGTCCGGGGCGCGATTTGACAAGCCGGAGGGAGGGAACAGCGGCAGTTGGCATGATCAAGGGCTCTTTACACACATACACATACACACACACACTCGCACTCACACTCACTGCCACCACACTTGACAGGATCCGTGTCTGAGCTGGAAGCTCCCTAATCTGTCTGTGTGTGTGTGTGTGTGAAGGAGGTGGGATCCTGCTGATAATCTCTGGGGAGCCACTGTTGGGGTGTGGGTCTGGAGGGTCTTTCTGACCCTTACACAGACAAACACACAAGGTTTGTTTTTATACAGAGTCAGGATTTGGAGTCATACATCTGTACTGTACATATACAGTGGCCCTAAAATTGTATTGCAAATAGCACTTTAAGTATCATAAGCAATAATTAAACACCATATTTTGTTTACAACTTTAGAGTTCTGTTTGGTTTACTGAGATTACATAAACAAACAAAAAAAAAACAGACAGGGTCGGTGCGACGCTTACAAGGACTATACACAGTAAATCTGCCAGTGTTAAATCAACACTATTAGAGTTAAATTAACACTGAGAGTGTTACATTTTGACACCCTCAGTGTTAATTTAACTCTAATAGTGTTGATTTAACACTGGCAGATTTACTGTGTAGGCTGTGCGTGGGGCCTCATTCGGGGAAGGGGGCACCACGCAAAACTTTGCTGAAAGACAATGGCGAGTGTTTTTTTAGTTTAAAGTCAAAATATCAATTTGGGAAAGAGTATCGGGATACTACACTTGGCGTCAGTATCAAAGTCAAAGGGAGGGGGAGGTGTCTAGTGCTGGAGCGCTGTGGTCTTAAACATAAATAAAATTTAGATTAATTATTATTAAATATTAATAAACTGTTAAAGGCATGTACCATCAAAATATCACCCAAGTCTGTTTCACCTTGTTGGTCAACTTCACTCCAACTTATTGCCACAAAGGTTTCACTTATATTTGGAATGTATGGTGAACAGACCTGATTTACACAGAATTATATGTATAATGAGATATACATTTGATCTACATAGAATGATAAGATCCGTTACTGCTTTCTGAGCATAAAAACATTCACAAGCGTGTGGGAAGCATTTGTGTTCACATGCATGCTCCACTAAACAGAAAAAAGAAAATCAATTTGTGCTGCGTGAATCGCGCTCTAGCACTTAAAATGTGTGCTCTTGATTTTTTTTGAAGTGAACCAGATGGAGTGACAGTGAGGACGGCCAATCACACGTTAGCAACAAACTGCAGAGCAAATCACTGAGTTTTTTTCTCTGCTCTAAAGTGAAACAAGCTTCAGCTTGAGCGGTCTGTTTTCCGTTGGGTCCTAGTGCTTGACTTGTCTTCTTTTAATATAGAGTAACACTGTTTAGCACTGTGTCTAAGGCTTTTCACCCAGTAATCACCCATCTTCTATTTTTAATGAGAGACAGGTGGAAAGGGTAATGCCACACAGGAGGGGGAGTTGCAGAAAGTAAGTAACAATGTTTTAAACTTTTGTGGCTGTGACATGATGATTGTGCTGCTATCAGCCAAAAAATCCCAGTTTCTGCTTATGAACAGCACAGCTTGATAGATCAGCTGCAGTTTCTTATGCACTTTATATGCTGTTAAAAACTGCTGCACATTTACAGTGTAAATCCTACAGTAATCTACTGTAATCCTGCAATACAGCAGCTTACTGTAAACCATAGTGCATTCTGGAGATTGTTGCTCTTTAAAGACATTAACATGTAGGTTTTACTGGGAGGTTCCTGGTCATTTATGTAGAAAACACCACTTGTGCATTTTTATTCCTCTATAGTTAAATTCATTCGTTTTTTTTTTCTAAAATTATTTTTACTGTCAATATATGTTTGAACCCATTTAACATGTTTTGTTAATCTTACCATGACAGTGTTCTGTGTTTCTGTTAACTCTTTAACATCCTCACCAAGAAGGAAAAAGTTGAAAATGTTTTCTTTTTCTAAAGACGGCCCACCTAATTTTTTTTATTTACACTTTAAATATACAATGAGATGGCACTTTGTGGTCAACTAAGAACACAAACAGTAGTTTTCAGTATTTGATCCAGTTTATTCCTTGTGGTTTGGCTATGAAGCTGAAAATGTTACATTTCTAGTGAGCCTTCAAGTTCAACACCTTCTTCAATAAAACATAGTGACTCAAATGTGCTCTACCAAATGGTTGAGCAGAATATTAAAGTTAACTTACTAAGCCCATATTATCATATATACAGTCCCACATCAAAAACCAATGTAAGGTCGTGAAAACGTTCATTCTTCACATTTTAACTCAAAAAGGTAAACTGGCATTTTAGTGGCAGCACAGTGGCTTTGTGGTTAGCAAGCTCACCTCTCGGCACTACGGTCTTGGGTTCAAGTCACCACCTTGACTGAGTTTCCTTGTTCTGTCTGTGTGGGATGTCTCCAGGGTTTCTTATTCACTCTCATAGTCCCAAAACATAAGAGGTCAGATGAATCGGTTACTCTAAAATGATCTCTAAATTATGTGTCTGTGCCCAATCATGCATTGGCATCCTGTCCTGGTTATGGGTAAATTAGTGTAATACCCTGCCCAGCGCCAAATGAAGAGGTAAGGGCTCTCACTGGAATGGAAACTGTGATTTGAACATATTTCAACTCTTTTTTTGTGTGTTTTACTGTTGATTAATTTGGCTTATTGTTCATAAAAATCATAAATTCAGAATCTGAAATTATTTGAATATTCAATTTGGAGTTAATAAATTACTATTCAACCAGTGTCAACATGAAAAAGGTTAAAAATATGTCACTTTATGTGTAATGAATATAAAATGTCAGTTTACCTTTTTGAAATAAATTATGAACACAAACTTTTTCACCATAATCTAATTTTTGGAAATCCACTAGTAAGCAGATGTTGGGTAACTGCTACCTTAGCTGAGTTATGTGCATATAACTTAAAATGTAACTTAAAATATAACTTAAAACCAAGATAGTACAATCAGCTTTATCTAGCTACAGTGACCTGGTGTTCAGCAATATTTACTTCTTCAATTTACTGCTACAACATAGAATATGGAAACAAAATTGAGTACTATGTTTCAGTGATAAACAAAACTTCTGTAAATGTAGAAAACACAGTAACAACCTGTATATTTACAGCAATGTGTAGTTTTATTATGTACTATTTTTTAGACCACTATAGATTCACAGTAATCTACCTGTAGATGTGCTGAGAGTAAATTACTGTAAAATTAAAAAAATACAATATGTGACTGCGTTGGTGATATACAGTAATGCACTGTATTTATATTTACAGGAAGACGACTGTAGATTTATAGTACTTTAGTGGCAGCATTGCTGCCTTGCATTTACTGTGCAAATTACAGGACTTTCTTTTACAGTGATTTTCATTGATTTAATGTTTGGACTACAGTTAGCTGTGCTAGTCACTGTGGTTACTAAACAACTGAAGTGAACGGCTGCTGTATGAATAGCTGTGCTGAGCAGCAGAACTCTGACCTTTCATATGGGAGGCGGGTACAAGTAGTTGGAAGGGCGATTAGTCGTCTTCTGCAAGGGAAGTCTTTGAAAGGTCAGAACTCCGCTTAGCACAGTAACCGTTTATGTGGAAACTGCAGAAACAACAGGAAAGAGGTATAAATATAAGTAATAGGAATGTTGCAGGCTTTCATTGTCATCCACATGTTACAACCACTAATGTTGAACGTTGTCAACTCAGACACAGGAAGGTATGGGCTCCTCTTGGTGAGCCACGTGATAGTTTCTCGGGTTCAAGCTCACTTGCCTCACGGCTTATCACTTTGCCCTCGACTTTAATTCAGCTTTTCAATACTTTATTCAATTAAATCAGCTGACTAAAGTGCACCAAGAAGATCAGGAACCTGTGTTCTTCATGGTTCTTCTGATCAGCGTATTGGAAACTTTTTTTTTTATGTTTAGTATTTATTAATAATATTTAGTATTTATGTTAATCTATTCAGGATGTCCTGTTTGCTTCTTTACCCCAATGACTGTGAATATTTAATATTAATGAAAATATGGTGACAAAATTTGGATTAGATATACATCAGTATGTGCGAAAAAGACTGACATGCATGATTACAGTGAAGGTAGACTGGTGTTCATTTTTGATGACTAATATCTGCAGGTGTCGGAGTAGAAGCCGGCGCCCGTCAAGCCATTTTCATCAGTAGCCTGAAGCTGCAGTGATATATTAATGCTCTGTTATTCTCATTCTGTGCATAATGAATCAGTACACTGTACAGAAGTGCTCATGGTGTGAACGTACTGAACTCAATTCAGAAGACACAACAGAAAAAAAAAACCTGACAAAAAAGCAGGTCTCCATGCAGAGCACATCATCTAATGATCAGCAGCGAAGAACTGCATGCTGGACATTTTCAGGCCATGTTGTAACATCGGTCATTTTCACATGAACTGAGGTATATTTAATCCAAATTTCATCACCATATCTTCATTAGAAGATAAAATTATTTAAAAAAGCGTACAAGACCGTTATGTTTTATAGTGTTTTACACCTACAGTTGAGAAAACTCTACAGTATGAAGTGTCATACTTTACTGTAATTAGAATATATTATGTAAATGTTATTAGATTTACATATTATATATCTCTAACACCCACACCCACATTCCCCCTCCCCCAACAACCACTGCTCCCCCAACCATCACCACACAGCTAACCGCTCACACTAACCTTTGATCATCACTAACACACACTTCATTTGATCCACGCGAATGACACTAAAGGAAGCGTTCTGACATTAAAAAACAAAACAACAAAACACATCAGACAGCTGTTCAGTAAGTGAGCTCTGCAGAGTGAACAATAGACAGCAGTGAGACATTAACACAGAGAGCTACAGTCTTACAGTGCTCATCTCTCACTCATTAGCCTTAAACAGCTGACCACGCACTCTGTACTCCTCAGGGGTGTGTACAGGTCTCTCTCTCTCTCTCTCTCTCTCTCTCTGTCTGTCCATCACTTTCTCTCTTTCTTCTTTTGTCTCATTCTCACTTTCTCTATTTTTCCCTTGTCCTCTTTGTCTCTCTTCTCTCTCTTTCTAACTATTTCTCCCTCCTGCTCTTCTTTTTTCTCTCTGCCTGTCGTTCTTCACTGCAATCACTTTCCTGTCTTTCTTTGTCTCTTACTTTCTCACATCTCTCGCACCACTTTTTTCTTCATGCGTCTGTTTCTTGTTCTCTCTTCTTTTCTCTCACTTTCAGTTCATCTGCATCTTTAGCTCTCTCTCTTTCGCTCATGTCTATTTCTCTCTCTCTCTCTCTCTCTCTCTCTCCTCTCTCAATGTCTTTCTCTCCATCCCTCCCTCTCCGTCTCTCTCTATATACATATGCTTCTGTCTCTCTCTCTCCCTTCTTTGTCTTAGACTCCTATCTTTATTTTGCTTTTTCACTTTCTCAATCATTCTTTCTCTTCATCCCTCTCTCTCTATAAACACTTCCCTATCTCCTTTCCTATCTTTTGGTCTCTCTCAATCCTTCTTTCTGCCTTTCTTTCTGTCTACACCTCTCTCTCCTCATCTCTCTCTTCTTTCCTATCTTTGTCTCTCTCTTTCACTCTCTCAATCATGAATTTCTCTTTCCATCTCCCTCTCTCTCTCTCTCTCTCTCTCTCTCAATCATTAATTTCTCTCCCTCTCTCTCCTTTCCTATCTTTTGGTCTCTCTCAATCCTTCTTTCTGCCTTTCTTTCTGTATACACCTCTCTCTCTCTCCCCCTCTCTCTCTTCTTTCCTATCTTTGTCTCTCTCTCTTTCACTCACTCAATCATTCATCTCTCTCTCTCTCTCTCAATGTCTCTCTCCATCACTCCCTCTCTGTCTCTCTCTATATACATATACATTTTCACTTTCTCGATCATTCTTTCTCTTCATCCCTCTCTCTCTATATACACTTCCCTATCTTCCCTATATATATATATATATATACACACTTCTCTCTCCTTTCCTATCTGTCTCTCTCTCAATCCTTCTCTTTCTGTCTTTCTCTCAATCCCCCTATCTCTGTCTCTCACTGTACACTTCTCTCTTTCTCTCTCTTTCTTTATATATATCTATCTATCCTTTCCTATCTTTCTGTCTCTCGCTCTCCCCCTCCTTTTCTCTTTGTTTCTGTCTCTACCTCTTTGTTTCTCAGGATGGAAGCTTGGGGGATGTTCCTGGTGGGACGCTGTACATGTGGGCACCTGAAGGTTATATGGTGGCTCAGAGAAAGTGAAAGTAGTGAGGCCTCCCAACCACAATCATGTTTGCCTACAGCTGCCACTAGATTTGTTAGATATGTTTAACTGCCACATGCAGCCATTTCCTTACAGAAAACAATCAGAGATGTATAATAGTGAGCGGGCAGGTGCAGCAGGCTGAAGCATCTATCCATTGACTTCCTTTGTAAGTGTGTTTTGAGTTGATGTCTTTTGTAAGGACAGATATTGTTGTCTGTGCTAGCTGACCTCATACTATTAGTAATGCTTTGACAACCCTTCCTGAGTTGAATCAGGGTTAAAAGGGCAAGGCTACTCCACAGAGGATAGCACTACACTAGATGACCGTTTGAAAATGTGCTGAATTTCTGCAGAAACACCTCAAGTCATGGCTGACTGTCTTTCTTCAAAGAGACAGTAAACAAGCCCAAAGCAGAGGACATGCATTTTTAGAGGCGACACCTAAAACAGTTCTAATCCTGTACCAGAGCAGGTGTACACACACCAGCACTCCAAATCCAGCATAGACCCCCTCCTCCTTCTGCTCCACCTTTGACCCCTCACATGATTCCTCAGTGAATGTTCTCCTCCCATCCCCCTCTATACTGCTTTCTCTCTCTCTCTCTCTCTCTCTCTCTCTCTATGTATATATTATATATACAGCGGAACGTCGGTTTTCATCATTAATCCATCCTAAAGTGCCTCATGACAACCAAAATTAATGATAACGGAAGCAATATTTCCCATAAGAAATAATATAAATCCAATTAATCTGTTCCAGACACTCCAAAATATGAACAAAAGTACATTTTATATAAAATAACTATAGTTTTACATACAGAACACAGTGAGAAATAAATACAAAAGACTAATGAAATGGATAAATGTACATTAACATCACTCTCACTGTTTTACGCTCTGTTTCAGAGAGTGCTGGTGTGGTACAGCCTGCAGCATTTGTTTAGTACACCCATCCTCTGGGCTCCCGGGCACTATTTGCTAGCACCTGTTTTCAGGTGGTAGCAATGCGTGGTGTTGCTTTAGTGTGATGTGTTTTAGTTTGTTTTGAGTGTTATCAATGAGAAACAATGAGAAACAAAGCCAGAATGAACACATGGGTGAATGCTGTGTTTTAGCAGCGAGTCACATCGACACGGCAACAAAAACCAGGCGGATGAACGATAAAAGAGACAAAACTTCCCCCCAAAAAAGTAGGTTATAACTGAATTGTACAATAACCTGGGTAAACAATAACAATAAATAAATAAATAAATAAATATATATATTAGTGATATCTTTGGGTTGGGCAGGAAGTGTTTATATGCTCAGAAAAACAGTCATGTTAGAATACATACCAATAATAATACAATAGATATATACTTTATTGTGGATGTGCTGATTTTAACCCTTTACAAACCTCTCCTCACAGCAGTCTGGTATGATTTATAGTTCTAATCCAATGTTTGGTTTTTATAATCAATACTTTATGTTAAATAAAGCTGATTCTGATTGAATTAGTCAAATCCATACAATGGCTAATGAACATCAAGGAAAACCTCTAGAACTAAACACTGTTATTATACTTGTAATAACACTGATATTTATGTGTTTCCCCCAACGGTAACTTTGGAAACTGTAACAAGATATTATTCCAAGTAGTTTTAGAGCTTTTCTATTGGTCCAGCCTTCTTCATGACATTTTTACACAATGTCAAGTACCGATCACATTTCACTGCTTCCAGGTTACAGCCCAAACTGCACTAAGTTCTGTTAGTGAAATAAGTCTGTAAGAGAGTTACACATTTACAATTGAAATAGCAAAGCTAAAGGCACTGTTGTTAGAGAATGTGAGTAAATTGTGCATTATATAGCTGTATATTGTTGCATTGTGTATACACACACACACACACACACACGTGGATCTACTGTTTGTTGAGAAGTGTGTAAGAGTACACTGTCATCTGAGTATTCAAAGGCTGATGTATGCAAATAATAAACTGCAGACAGAGAAATACTGGTCTGACCAGTCATGTGTTTATGGTAACAGTGTGTGTGTGTGTGTGTGTGTGTGTGTGTGTGAATTTTATCAACTTTAAGATACTAAACATGTAAATCAGCTTGCATGAACATGATCCACTGCTGATATTATTATCCAAAATAAACTGAATTGACTGGATTCACACATGAGCATCATTTCCACATGAATGAAATCTATTACGTCAACACTTTTTTTCAGTTTACATACTTTCAGCACTAATTCTATGGATGTAATATTATTAGATTCATGTGGAAATGATGCACATGTTTAAGTGAAGAAAATCCAATCTATTAGATTTTTTTTACACTTCAGGCTGGGCAGACGCTCTCTAGCAAAATCCCTAAATTGGTTAGATAACCAGTATCTGGCAGTGAGGAATAATCAGAAGGAGCAGTCCTAATTCAATTTCACACAGTCAGTTCTGCACATTGGCTCTTGATGATCTTGTGATAACCCTGAGCAGGAACATCAGTGATTTACAATGCGCCGACAGATGTCTCCTTTGTGTGTGTAAAACGTGCGCGTGTAGTGTGCGTATGTGTGTGGGGGTTGGTCGGTGGGCTGGCGGGTGTGTGTGTGGGTGCGTATGAACCAGTGTTTCGTCTCATCCTCTTGAAGGAAAATCCTGCTCTAATCCAGATTGAGGAAGGAGGACAGTCAATGGCAAACTCTTAACGTCTTAAGGCTGCATCCCCCATCTGAAAACTGAAGCATCCGCAATGAAAGTAAAACCACTCGACTGAGAGGGGCTCCAGCACAGCTCAGCTTTAAAAGTCCATAATTCTACATCTTACTTTTATCTGATTTACATAGTTTTTCTCTCTAAGTCCACTTATTATGTTGATGAGTTTAGGTGAGAGTGTAAGAATAGCACTGATATGGAATATGAAACGTTTGATTGAGGCAAGACATCTTATCAATAATTTAAACAAACTACTTTAATATGAATAATGTAATGTATTTTATCATTCACATTACATTACGGCCATCGGTGGTCATTACAGGGAGTCAAAGAGTGGGCAACAGGGGAAGCTGTGGGGTCTAGAAGAAGAATACAATCTGTATAAAGCTAATAATAGGACACAGAATAATAAGCCTGATAATGCACTGATATGGATTTGTCAGGCTCAATACAATAATCCATGATTAACAGTGGATAGTGGCCAATATCATACAGATACTTTTAACTATGTTAAATGTCAATAATATAAAGTAATATAAAATGTTACATTGTGGCAATCGGTGGACAATACAGGGAGTTTCAGAGTGGCCAGCAGAGGACACTGTGGGGTCTAGAAGAAGGAAAATTCCTACTCTGCAAGCTAAACATAGGACACAAGATTATCAATTGGAATTTCATCCATCCATCCATTATCCCACCTGCTTAATCCTTATCAGGGTTGTGGTTAGTCCCCTACCCCCTCACTGGGCGCAGGGCAGGGCATTACACTATACAACAAGTCCAGGACAGGGCACCAATCCATCGCTGGGTGTGGAATTTCAATATTAACCAATAAGTACATTTTTCCATTCACTGGCAAATGATATATCATTCATCACTAGGAGTAAAGTTTGATACATTTTTAATTTTTTAAGTCAATCTTCCCTACAATCTTTACTATTCTGTGTGTTGCTGATTCTACAGAGATGTAATAATACTCAGATTAGATTGAAAATAACAGAATAAATGCCAAAACGCTTGGTCCCTACAAATGTATAAACCACCTAAGAAATAAAGCCCAATTTTTTGAGTATGTGCTAAAAGCCCCGCCCCTTTCACCACACACTGTACTCCGATAGGCTGTGGCAAGATGCCCAGAGTTGATCATTAGCAGTTTCTGTGAAAGACAGCTAATGAAGGACCCTCCGAGTAGACTGAGGAACACATGCAGGGATTCATTTGGGGGAGGGTAAAGTAGTAGAACGTATGCTGTGTTTACTAATACAGATCATGGTAAACACACCTGCTGCGTATTTTATTGGGTGTGCTATTGAAGCGGCAATTCCTGACTCATCTTTAACACAGACGGAAGATGGGAAATACACCTATTTACATTTTGTTCCAATGCAATTAGTCTACTCGTTAAAAGTGTGGCTCACTCAAAAATCATATTTATACAATTTTCTACTCATCTCAGATGTAGTTAATCAGCCAAGTCATATTTGGAGTCCAAATTATGCCTCTTTTATTTAGAACAGAAGTTAATAGCTAATGTTGCTAACACTAGAGCTCAATAGTCACCTAAAGAGACCAGTCATTACTGTGAAAATGCATCAACAAAACGTCTTTCAACCCATAGTCTCACAGACTAGTTGATGTGGTTTAGGATACAGTATGACTTACTGTGAGAGTAGGAAGTGCTGATCTAGAATCAGTTTTAGTAATAAATTACCATCATAATTCCAGACAGATCTGATCCATGATCTGTCATCCACCAGCCATGCTGCTGCCTGGTTTTATTACATTTTTATAGCTCACAGTAAGTCATTCTTTGTCCTAAAAAACATAGACTAGTCTGTGAGACCTTACTTAACCCTTTCATGCAAATGGACAGTTAATGTCATTATCTTGTATATGTATTGGTTTTAATGTTAGAATTGCATGACAGCTTCTTTCTCTTGTCATGCCCCACTGGTGGATAGTAACTGCAAGTGCAACAAAACACAAGGTAAACAAAAATGACTGACATATGTTTATCAGATTGAAAGGCAGATAAAATCATTCTGGAGGGAAATCATGATAGATTCATGCATGAAAGGGTTAAGATCTGGATGCAGTTTGAGTGGGTTGAGACATGTTTCAGTGATTAATTTTGACAAAAACGTGTGGACTATTTAGGTGACTACTGAATTCTATTGTTCATTGTTAGTCATACAGTTGCAGTTCTAAACTAAAAACTTGGGGGTATGTAAATATGATTTCTGGGCATACCATTCCTTCTTCATGTATAACATCACTGCTCATTTCTCGAGGAGCTACAAGTAAGAAATCATTAAGCAGAATGAAAGAAGTGGTATTTCAAAGCCTAATGACACCAATTTGGCCCACGTTCTTTATTACTGGATCTATATTACCAGACTAATTAATCTACCCACGCATTAACAACTAGCTTGCATCTAATGTGAATCGTATTGTGGAGGGAGTATTATTACTGTAATTACAGTCAGATGCTGTCTGTGGTAGCTATTTAGCATTCACTTGTGAGCACCATCAATAAAAGCTTTAAGAGTCCTATCAATACAATTAGCCAAAGCACTGTGTGCATGCCAGTCAAATTACACAATCAAGTGTGACTGGTAATAACACGTAATTGGTCACAATCATTACACTTTATAAGCTAATGATGCATCAGTGAGGGGCGGGGAACAAAAGCCCTCAACACTTTCACACTGTGGTGTGGTATTGATCATTGGGAACAATAGAGTCACAGGGGTCTCGGCCATGGCTGCAAGCGAATGAGGGAGGAGGGGGAAGGTCTCGGGGTCTTTGGGCAAGATGAAGCAAACAAAAGGATTTCACCCCTTATGCTAACACTCCATATGGGGCCCCAACAGTGAAACGAGAGTCCGTCCATCTGCATATTAGCAAAGGGTCACACTGGAGATTCCAACACTAGCTTAACCCAACAGTTATTATTGATGTTTTGTAGAAGATAACAATACAGTTAATAATAATACTATGAATTAATCATTAAGTACTATTAATGATTTAGTTTCCGTTATTAATTATTTAATACCTGCTATTTATAGTAATATTGTTCATTAATTAGTAAATATTTGACCTATTATGGATTATTCAATAACTACTATAGATTATTCTGTATCTAGTAGAAATTATTTAGTAACTACTATGAATTATTCAGTAACTACTGTAAATTATTCAGTAACTAACTACTGTAAATTATTCAGTAACTAACTACTATGACTTATTTAGTAATTACTATGAATTATTTAGTAACTTCTATGGATGATTCAGTAACTACTATGGATTATTCAGTAACTACTGTGGATTATTCTGTATCTAGTATAAATTATTCAGTATCTACTATGAATTATTCAGTATCTACTATGGATTATTCAGTAACTTCTATAGATTATTCAATATCTACTATAGATTATTCAGTAAATACTATGAATTATTCAGTAACTATGATAGTTTATTCAGTAACTACAATGTATTATTTAGTAACTACTATGGATTATTCAGTATATACTATGCATTATTCAGTAAATACAGTGGATTATTCAGTAACTACTCTGGATTATTTAGTAACTACTATGGATTATTCGGTAACTACTATTAATAATATTTTTGGAATATTCTGTATCAAATATGAATTATTTTAATATTAATTAATTATACAGCTCTGGGGAAAAATGAGACAGATGTTATCAAAAGAAAAATGGGCATTCATAAGCCACCAAACAAAGTCAAACAGCTTGAATGATTACAGCAGGAATGGCATAAAGTCACCTAACAACAGTGTATAATGAGAGCATGCAACCAAATACTGATCACTGAACTCTTTACTCTTAAGTTAAAACATTAGTATTGTGATGTTTAAAGGGAATAAAATTAATATATATGTCCTCTTTGGATTGTTTGAGGTTTGAAAACACTTTTTGTTTTTTGACCAGTTGTTCATTTTTTGCAAATAAATGCCAATATTGCTATTTGGGGGAAATGTCAGTAGTTTATAGCGTAAAACAAATATGTTCATTTTACTCAAATAAATGTCTATAAACTGGTTATATATAGGCTGTCTTGATTTGGACGTAAACTCTATATTTAACTGAAAATATCACAGCGATAACATATCAAATGTTGAAACTGAGGATTTATTGGCTTTTTTGACGACAGCAACACGTTTAAAAAATTTGGGATAGGAAAGGCAAAAGACAATTAAAAGTTGTATAAGACTTAAAAACACCTGCTAGAGAATCTCACAACTAATTAGGCTAATTGGCAACAGGTCAGTAACAAGAGTGGGTAAAAGTCTTTCAGAAGTGAAGACGGGGAGTGATTCACCATTCTGCAAAACTGCACAGACAAATAGTACAACAATTCAAGAATAATGTGTTTACATAAATTAGCAAAAAAGTTTGGGATTTCATCCTCTGCAGTGCATGATATCATTAAGAGACTCAGAGAATCTGGAAAAGTGTCTGTATGTGAGAGAAAATGTTGAAAACCAATACTGGATGGTCAATGTCTTCAGGTCTTTAGGTGGTACTGCATTAAAAACATATGATTCTGTAGTAGAAATCAAAAACCACTGTCTATAAACACTGTTCACTACTGTATCCACAAATGCAAGTCCAAACTCTACCATACAAATAAGAAAGTATATATAAACAGATCCAGAGTGACAGCTGTCTTCTCTGAGAACAAGATGAACTGAGACAAAGTGGACAAGTTGTAGAACAAACCAAAATTTGACATTCTTTTTGGAAATCGTTGATTCTATGTTCTCCAGGTTAAAGATGAGAGGGAGTATCCAGTTTGTTATTAGTGGACATGGCATGGGGACTTGAATGTGGCATCAGGAAAGCTGAACATGGCTTTGAGCAACATATGCTGCCATCCAGAAACAGTCCTTTTCATGGAAGGCCTTGCTTATTTGAATAAGACAATGCCAAACCAGATTCTGCATGTATTACAACAGCATCACTCTGTAGTAAAAGTCTGGGTGCTTGCATTGTATATCTGTCACACACTGAAACCATTTGGTTCATTATGAAATGAAAAAATACAACTTTTGATCACATGAAACCCTACTTCAAGCAAGAAATGGAAAACATTAAACTTTCAGAATTACAGCATTCGGTCTCCACATTTCCACATTTGATATGTTGTCTTTGTACTATTTCTAATGACATATTAAGCACGAATAATTCTGTAATTATTATGAATTATTCAGTAAGTGCTATGAAAGTAGCATGGAAATGTGTATGTTCTGTAGTAATGAGAGTGAGAAAGTGAAGTGTGGACTCATCTTTAGAGTTTAAAGAGTTAACTTATGTTTTAAAAAATGATTTTAAAACATCATTGCTGCCTACAGCAGGTTTGCAGTTCTACAAGAAAGCAAGAAAAGCTTTAAATAATTCAGACTCCTCTTCACTGTGATATGATATTGGTCGTGATAAGAGTTTTAAGTGAGCAGAGTGTTGGATGTAGAGCAAGTTTCAGCCTCATTAGCCTCTGCAGTAACACCGAGTAAAAGAGCTGAGACAGAAGAGATGGAGATTAATACAGATTATTAACAAGAAATACTGTCATCAGAACTGAAACCCACTAATCCAGAGAGCGAGAGAGAGAGAGAGAGAGAGAGAGAGAGAGAGAAAGAAAGAAATAGAGTGAGAGAGACAGAGTGAGATAGAAAGAGAGACAAAGGAGACAAATTGAGAAAGAAAGAGAGAGGAGACAGATGGAGAAAGAGAAGAAAAAGACAGAGAGAGAAAAAGAAAGAGTGAGAGAGAAACGGAGAGAGAAAGAGAGGGAGAGGAAACAGACGGAGAAAGAGAGACAGAAAGTGAGATAAAGAAAGACAGAGAGAGGAGACAGGTGGAGAAAGAGAGAGAGAAAGAGAGTGAGATACAGAGAGAGAGGAGACAGATGGAGAAAGAGAAGAGAAAAAGAGAAAGAAAGAAATAGAGTGAGAGACAGAGTGAGACAGAAAGAGAGAGAGAGGAGATAAATTGAGAAAGGGGGAGAGAGAGAGGGAATAGACAGATGGAGAAAGAGAGAGAAAGAGGGAGAGAAATAGAAAGTGAGAGACAGGGAGAGAGAAAACACAGATGGAGAAAGAGAGAGAAAAAGAAAGAGCGAGAGAGGAGACAGATGGAGAAAAAGAGAGTGGAGAGAGTGAGTGTGTGCGTGAGAAAGAAGGCTGGAGGAATGAAGTTGGAAAGATCATTCTTTAGAAAAATGAGTAAATGTCTTGTTCCAGTAAGGAATGAGAAGAGGAAATGAATGTGCTAACATCACAGTCTGATAGTGTTGATACAGATGAGAGCAGAGTGATGAGAGCAGAAAAAGGAAAGATGGGCAAAGCAGCAGATCACAGGCACTGAGGATGTGAGTGGAACAGTACACAGCAGCTATAATACTGCTCCCTACAGAAACTCATCACAACCCCAACACCGCCTCACCCGCACTCATGTGTGAAGAGCTGAAAATGGAAATGACGAGCAAACCAGAAGCTGTTCTGTTCACTGGAATCACTCATTTCTCTCTCACTCTCTCAATATCTCTTTTTTTCTCTCTCTCACTTGCTCGCTCTGTCTCTGTCTGTCCGTTTCTCTCTCTCTGTCTCACTATCCCTGTCTCTCTCACTCTTTCTCTCTCTCTCTTGCTCACTCTGTCTCTCTCTCTATCTCACTATCCCTGTCTATCTCTCTCCTGCTCGCTCCGTCTCTCTCCTTTTCGCTATCTTTATCTCTCTCTCCCTCAGCTCACTCTTTCTCTCTTTCTCGCTGTTTCTCTCTGTCTCGCTATCCCTGTCTCTCTCTCTCCTCTTTTGCTCACTCTGTTTCACTATCTTTGTCTCTCTCTCTCTGATTGCTCTTTCTGTTTCTCTCTTTCTTGCTGTCTCTCTCTCTCTCCATCTTGCTATCCCTGTCTCTCTCTTTCTCCGTCTCACACTTGCTCTCTCTTTCTCTTGCTCGCTCTGTCTTCCTCTGTCCCGTTATCTCTCTCTCTCTCTCTTTTGCTCGCTCGCTATGTCTCTCTCTCTGAGCTCGTCTTGTTCTAGTGAAGGCTGGCTGTGTGATGGAGGCCGACCGCTGTGTGGACTTTTTGGTGAAAACGAGCCAAATTGCTCAGAGACAGCTCCGGCTCTGCTGATGCCGCAGGCTGGCACACATCTGCTGCTAATTTCACTGAGATGAGTCTGTCTAGAGTGATAGTAAACATCTTCTTTATACTGATAGTGTTTGAATTATTTTGAGCAACAAGATTCCACACTTCTGTTCTTCAGGTTGGTATGAGCAGGAAAAGCTTGAACTTTGATCAGCTGCTGTTTCAGGTCATTAGATGAATGCGCCCTTTGTATTTCTAATATAAGGAGTGAGGGTCTAGCCATTAACTCGCAACAGCAGTAGGATGTTTGAAATAGAATCTACAGCTCATAGTACTGACTAAGACCAAATATAAGTAATATGCAGTAATGTGAACATCACTCCCTCCTGCACAGCAAAGATACCTGGATAAAGCAGAGAGCCTCGCCCTGTGGTCTGTATGTAAGAGACAACTCGCCCCTATCTAAAGTGAACCCTAATCACACAGTGTTTATTGGACAAACATCAAGACTGACAACCTCATGGAACGACTTGGCAGGACTGGATGTGGGCCTGGCTTGGATGTCCAATTGTGCCTTCTTACAGGTCACACTGAGACATATTTGCACAATTCTAGCCAAATACTCCAGCATGCATCCCATAATGTAATGCAGAAACGCCTCTAGAAACATTTGCTAAGAAGTGATTAAAAGAATGTCCACACACTAGAGTTGCTCAAAGTATTTCTATTTATTTCACACACACACACACACACACACATCTATATATCTATAAAAGCACACAGTCGCTGTGGCATCATTTCCACAAGTTTCTGCAAAGTCACAACTTTTATTTCTGTTCCAAGTTGCATTAATTTCTCCCCCATATCTTTGGACCACTGCTCAAAGTCTTCTCCAGCATCTCCCAAAGATTCTCAATGTTGTTCAGGTCTGGACTCTGTGGTGGCCAATCCATGTGTGAAAATGATGTCTCATGCTCCCTGAACCACTTTTTGATAATTTGAGCCAGATGAATCTTGGCATTGTCATCTTGGAGTATCTGTGTCATTCAGTATATTCAGGTAGTCAGCTGACCTCATTCTTTGGGCACATAATGTTGCTGAACCTGAACCTGGCCAACTGCAGCAACCCCAGATCATTGAACTGCCCCCATAGGCTTGTACAGTAGACACTACACTGTAAAAAATGAACTTGTCCTGTTGTTAACCTAACTTAAATATTGTAGTTGGTATGACTATCAAGCACTGAATTTGTTGTGATAACTCAATA